>JBBPBX010056626.1:0-22700 GCA_038048925.1 Garcialebias charrua
TACACCTTATATAACTTGTAGGAGAGCAAAAGCTTCACAGACAGACTGCGCACAGGGCTGCGGGGCGCGCGCTGCGTCTGGAGACTCCAACATCATGTCATGAAAAGTCTCCACCAAGACGCACAGACACGTTTCTTCACATCATCTACATAAACAAAGATCTATGTTCTAGCAAACATCCAAGTAAGTTCCTCTGTGTTTACAGTAATAATGGTAATAAACTCGTGCGCAAAGTTAATATTTCCACACAGAATGAATGAATGAGCCGGTTCGCGCACCACAGCAGGGTGCGCGCGCACACAAATACCGACAATCACTCGTTCTTTGCATGATGAACACATTTTATTACTATTCTTACTTAGGATGTTTGTCCTCACTCATATTATATTGAATTCATTATTTTCCCGAATCTAGAAATCATTTCTGATCGCGCAGGGATCAAACAAACATGTCCTTCACACATGCAGGAAGTAATTTGCATCTGTTTAACATATGTAAATGTAGGCGTGTCAGGGGAGGTGTCTCACGTGCGCTCAGTTCCACGTCAATTGTGATGTACAAAAGGAATGTGCGTGGATTCAGGTGTACGCACAGTTTGATAAATCTGGATCTTTTTGTGCGTAGACACTTTTCTGGATTTCACCGTACGTCACTTTTCAGTAGGAAATCCACGCAGGTTTTTGATACATGAGGCCCCAGATCAGGGATGAAGAAGAGGAATTTAATACATTTATGTCACATACAAAACAGTCCGGCGCCGGGCAGTTTATTGTAAGACAACGCGTGCGCGTAAGCGGTCGTAAAATTTGAGCTTGGCGCGTTCACACCCACGTTCAAAGGCTTGTGCCGCGGCATTCGCACGGTGTCGAGCGGCGTTCGGCCCAACACAGAGCTATACCGGGGCCTTTAGTCTAAAGCACAATGCAATGAGCAAAAAGCAACACTTAAAATAAACCCTGCGTGATAGCATATGAAAGCAGTTACATCTTTTTGTAATTTCTCAAACTACATTTCTTTAGGATAAAGTTTTAAGACTGCTCCTCATATAAACATTCAGAGAGAAAAAAGTTTTTTTTTCCAAATGCATGAGCGATAAAGGAGAATTGTTAAACGACCAGCTAGGCATGTCATTGTATCGCCCAATAGCGGTAAGAAAATCTCTGCATTGTGTAAAAGAAAAAGCATTATTCTATTTAAACTTGAGAAAAAAAATTGTTGTTACATTAATTTAAAAGTTACCATTGATGGCTTCATACCAAAATGAGGACGGGGGTGTTAATTTTTTTCGGCTCAAGAGAAAGATTAGGCTGACTCGGTCTAAATAGCCCGAACAAATTAAGATCGTCATGCTCACAGTTTCACAGGGACTTTTTACGTTGCTGCACCGCTAAGAGAAGCTAGCTAGTATTTGTCGAGCAGACGGAGAACTGGGAGGTTTCCTGGTGGCCTGTCTGTTCTGTGATCAACAAGGGGCAGCAGAACCAAAAGATTGGTTCAGGTTGCTCTTATTTTTTTAAGTGTTTGCAGTATGTGCGACTCCCACTGAGCAAGGTGACGTCTATACGACGTCTTTTTCAGGTCATTTCTGGACGTCGAAATCAGGTCCCTGGAAGGTCGAAAACGTTACGCCAGATGACGTCTTTTCCCCGACGTCTAAAATACGTCTTTTTCCTGACGTCTAAAAGGCGTCTACATTCGACTTCTATCTGACGTTATTAACTTACTGTATTTAGCTTATTCTAATTAGGCTATTATATATAAATTATTTTAGTCACTTTACATGCTGCTTGTTCATGCTATGCATATAAAAAGTATAATGAATCTACTTTAAAATTGCGTTGAGGCAAACAAATCTAGGGAAATACATTTGACCATCCGCAGCTTTAAAATCCTACAAACAGTTGGATTAAGTTTTACAAATCACTCCATAAATTTTACCTTTATCCTGTTTATTTAACACAATTTAAAGGAACAGCACATAAAATTGAGAATTCCACCTTTGGTAACTTAAAAAAAAAGCTTTACATTACGGAACTTATCAACTGGTGGCAACACAAAATACACAAACAAATCTATAAAAGTACACAGCTCACTTTGGTCTGTACTTCACATAATTTTTTTTTTTAACATGCCTTCATTCTTCGGCCGTACTCAACATAAACAATAATAATTTTTTAACATGCCTTCATTTTTCTTTTTGATATAGCAGGCAGTAAGAGAAATAAAAAAGCTGTATAAAATTACAGTCCCCTCACCACAAAAATAATCTGTACAAAGTGTGCTGGTCATAATATTTTAAATAAGTTGATTTATTTCAGGAATTCCATTCAAAAAGTGAAATATTCATTACACACAGACTGATATATTTCAAATGTTTATTTATTTTAATGTTGATGATTAAAACTGACAACCAATGACAACCCTAAATTCAGTATCTCAGAAAATTAGACTACTACTTGAGCTCAATAAAAATAAAGTATTTTTATAAATGTTGGCCAACTGAGATGTATGAACATGAAATGTACAATATGTACATCTTTCAATAGTTGGGGCTAAGGACCATGCTACCATGTTAATACTTTTCAGTTGGCCAACATCTAGAAAAATCCTTTTTTAATTTATCTCAAGTAATGTAATTTACTGATAATGAATTTGGAGTTTTCATTAGTTGTCAGTTATAATCATCAGCATTAAGATTATTTTTAAATATATCAGTCTGTGTGAATGAATATAATATAGAAGTTTTACTTTTTGAATGGAATTACTGAAATAACTTTTTCATGATATTCTAATTTCATGACCAGCACCTATTTGCATCCCCCCCCCCAAAAAAAAATGTGTTCCTCAGTTCTGTGTGAGCCCGTATCCTCCACTTCTATGTGGCACGTTTTAAATGTCCTGTGTGACCCTATGTCCTCCACTTCTTTGTGGTGCATTAAATGTCCAGTGTCCACTTCTTCGTGGTGCATAAATGTCCAGTGTGAAAGCCCCACCTCCACTTCTTTGTGGCACATTTTTTCATTCAACCTTTATTTATACAGGCTAGCCTCGTTGAGCCACAGGGACTCATTTACAAGAGGGACCTGTCTCACTCACACCCAGGGTCATAGAGTCCCCATCAGTCTAACATGCATGTTTTTGGACTGTTGGAGGAAACTGGAGCACCCGGAGAAAACCCACGCATGCACGGAGAGAACATGCAAACTTCACCCAGAAAGGCCCCCGGACCGGGATTTGAACCGGGGACCTGCTCGCTGAGAGGCAGCAGCTCTACCAGTTGTGTTAATTGTCCAGTGTGAGCCCATGTCCTCCTTTGCATGTTTTAAATGCTCTGCAGCATGAGTCCTTATAAAATCCTCTGTTGCTGCAGAATCTCCATTCATGATTCCATCTGCATTTGCAAAAAAACAAACAAAAACAAAAAGTAATTAGCAATATGCAAAGGCAATCTGTAAAATGCACAGTGTCTTGCTGGGATCTCCCCGATTAATAAATAATAAAAACATCCATCCCAGCAAATGTTGATAGGTGGCTTTGAATTTTTGTTTTTGCCAATCACTTATAACACTAGTTAACACACTAACACACATTATTATTTATTAACCTTTATTTAAGCAGGCAAATCCCATAGAGATCACAGATCTCTTTTTCAAGGGAGGCCTGGACCTGAAGGCAGAACATGCATGTTTTGGATCTGTGGGAGGAAACCAGAGTACTCGGATAAAACCCACGCAAGCACGAGAAGAACATGCAAACTCCACACAGAAACACTCCAGGTCCAACCGGGGATTGAACCCAGGACCTTCTTGATGTGAGACAATAGTGCTAACCACTGAGACATCGTGCTGCCAAATTTGAGCACATCAGTTAAAAAATTGCTGCAAAACGCACTCGAGTTGCCAAACATTTTCATATCTATGGGGTGCCATTAGCAAAGTTACAAAAATCAACAGCAATATTTTAGTTTAGAGAAAACATTTTTTTCCAGTCATATTTTAACCATGTTATTAATACACGTCGTTCTAAATTAAATATTTAATTTGATAGCTAAATATTTAGTTTACAAAACTAAATACTGAACTTGCAAGTAAAATATTTAGTTCAGATGGTTAGTGGGTGGGTGAGCGTGTGTTGATACATACCTATCAAGGACTTTGTGCTTTCCTCCAATTCTGGAAATCTGCAGAACCTGTTGGAATAAATCCATGATATAGTTCACTGACACTTCCAAGTGTTTGGTTGTACAGTACAGTACAGTACAGTACAGTACAGTACAGTACTGTACTGCGTTATGCTCGGCTTTCCTCCAGACTTGTAAAACCTACCAGGGTAGCAAATTTGGAGTCACAAGGTGCTCCTCTCTCACAAAATCCTCCATGGTCTCCATCCTCTTTGGCACAGCTGAAAAGGTGGGATGTAGGCGATCGCCGAGGTCAAAGAAGTTGAATACGCTGAAACACTGGGGGGAAAAAATAAAACAAAAACACACATTTCTTGATTATAATCTCTCCAACAGCAAGGTGGCTGTGGTTGATCATTTTTTTCCAAGTGTCTCACTGCTAACTGTTCAATACTTACCAGCCTGAGGCAATGGGAATGCCCATCTTCCAATTTCTGATCTGGAAGTGGCATCGGTTTTCCATGAAAAAAATAAAATACAATACATTTTATTTTGCAAGGCCTGATAAAATAAACAATGGTTTAAAGTGTTTCACTTTAAACCATAACCACTTTGGACATGTCTGCCTGCCTGGGAGGAGTCGACGAGGGACAAGCCCCCAGAAACCATCTTGGCTACAGCAAACTGGTTGGTCCACTTAAGTTGTTTACTTGGTGGGGTAGCTTCAGTTTGCTTTGGACTACTCTGACTGACGAAGCCCTCTGGAGTGAGGGTGAAACGTTTCTACTAAAAAGAAACTGTCCAGATGAACTGATTGAGAATGAGCGGATTTGATACCTGGACTATTGAGAATTAACTTTCTTGTCTTGAACCACTTTGGACATGTCTGCCTGCCTGGGAGGAGTCGACGAGGGACAAGCCCCCAGAAACCATCTTGGCTACAGCAAACTGGTTGGTCCACTTAAGTTGTTTACTTGGTGGGGTAGCTTCAGTTTGCTTTGGACTACTCTGACTGACGAAGCCCTCTGGAGTGAGGGTGAAACGTTTCTACTAAAAAGAAACTGTCCAGATGAACTGATTGAGAATGAGCGGATTTGATACCTGGACTATTGAGAATTAACTTTCTTGTCTTGAACCACTTTGGACATGTCTGCCTGCCTGGGAGGAGTCGACGAGGGACAAGCCCCCAGAAACCATCTTGGCTACAGCAAACTGGTTGGTCCACTTAAGTTGTTTACTTGGTGGGGTAGCTTCAGTTTGCTTTGGACTACTCTGACTGACGAAGCCCTCTGGAGTGAGGGTGAAACGTTTCTACTAAAAAGAAACTGTCCAGATGAACTGATTGAGAATGAGCGGATTTGATACCTGGACTATTGAGAATTAACTTTCTTGTCTTGAACCACTTTGGACATGTCTGCCTGCCTGGGAGGAGTCGACGAGGGACAAGCCCCCAGAAACCATCTTGGCTACAGCAAACTGGTTGGTCCACTTAAGTTGTTTACTTGGTGGGGTAGCTTCAGTTTGCTTTGGACTACTCTGACTGACGAAGCCCTCTGGAGTGAGGGTGAAACGTTTCTACTAAAAAGAAACTGTCCAGATGAACTGATTGAGAATGAGCGGATTTGATACCTGGACTATTGAGAATTAACTTTCTTGTCTTGAACCACTTTGGACATGTCTGCCTGCCTGGGAGGAGTCGACGAGGGACAAGCCCCCAGAAACCATCTTGGCTACAGCAAACTGGTTGGTCCACTTAAGTTGTTTACTTGGTGGGGTAGCTTCAGTTTGCTTTGGACTACTCTGACTGACGAAGCCCTCTGGAGTGAGGGTGAAACGTTTCTACTAAAAAGAAACTGTCCAGATGAACTGATTGAGAATGAGCGGATTTGATACCTGGACTATTGAGAATTAACTTTCTTGTTTTAAAGTGTAATGTATACCGGTACTCACTGGGGGTTGACAGGTCCTTGGGTTGAGGCGTTGCACTTGCTGAGGACAAAAAAAAAAAGATTATTCAGCGATGCAAAATAATTAAGATGAAGCAAAAAGGTGCATTAGCTGTGACATGTCCTCTAGGACCAACGCTCCACAAATTATATATATATATATATATATATATATATATATATATATATATATATATATAGTATATATATATATATATATATATATATATATATATATATATATATAATATATATATATATATATATAAAAAAGTAGGCCACACAAAAGCCTCTGCTCTGAGGCCTGCATGCACGCGCACAGACGGGGGAGATTTTTTTTCTTCTTTTAATTCGTCCATTCAGTAACTGATTATTGATGAAAAATATTTCCTCTTCACCTTCCAGCCTTGTTGATGATCATTTCAGTTCCCACATGATCGAATTTGCCCCAGAGGTCCTTCTCATGCAGGACAACTTTGATGTACTCCATCCCTGCACAACAAACACTTTGTGATTTGACTAGTCTTTACTTTATATTCTGAAGGGGAAGTTGGATGAGAATTCTGTGGTGAAACGTCAAATAAATGATTATTTACACACTGGAGCTGCTACCTGCTGGCTGGACGCCTTCAGAGGACTGTCCTTGGTGGACTCTTTTGGGGGGTCCGCTCACTCCGAGCGCTCTGCAAGGTTGAACTGGTCCCCTCCGTTTGCCATGTCCTAAAAGACACGCACACAGGTTCCACACATGTTTGGAGTTTAACTGGTGCAATATAATTATTATGAGTGGGTTTCATCACAATGAGACATTTTGACACCAAACATTAAAGATTTGGGACAGTGGTCGTTTGTCCTCATCAAACTAACTCATAAACATGATTCATTTTGATAAGACCGCGCGCGGCACGTTCGGGTCACATAGTAACCTGATCAAGCTTAATCTGAAATGAGATTACACGAGATTATAAATAAACTAACTTCAGAAGAAGTGTGCTGATGATCCAGGTTGACGTTTCTCCTGAAAGTCCAGATCAAGTCAGATCCTCGTGTTTTCATCATCCAGATTAACACCACACACCTGACAGAAAGAAAAACACAGTTGTTTATACACAACTGGAGCGACATGTTCACAGAGATATTAGTCAGAATGTAGTTTACTTATCTCATTTTGCCTAGTCAAAGTAAAATTAGATAAGGAGACATTTTAAAGCTTTTTTATTTTATTTCATATTTACTCATTCATTTGCAACTGAAAAGCTTTGGTCTGAATTCAGGTCATCTGGACAGTTTTTTTCCTTCTATTTTTTAATGCTGAAACGTTTCACCTTCCAGCTGACCCCCGCCCAGTGCACACACACAAAAGGAAGAAAAAAAAAGACACGGCATATTACCTAGTCATTCAGGAACGCGATGGCGTTGTAACACGCGGAGGAAGTAAGCACTGTAGCGAATACAGTTTTCCAACAGTCTAAAATTCACAAAAATGCTGCCCAAAGCTGTACAGCAACGCTGGCCGCTCAGCACATGCGTGTTAATGGGGACGCGTGCAGGCCTCGATAGTCTCAAAGCAAAACAAAGAAACAAAAACAAACAAAAAAAACTCGTAGCATACGGCTTACTTGGATAGAACAACTTATTTTCTAAACTGTACTGTTCGATTTTCTTTTACATCGTCTGCCGCAGACGTAGACACAAGTTAGCTTACTACAATGTAGCTTAGCTGTTAGCTACATGTACGTCGTGAAACCGTCAGAATTCAAGAGAACAAAGCTATAAAACAGAACCAATTACCTTCAACTTCTGAATGGATTGCAGTAAGTTTAGGGCAGGAGTTCCGTGACAAATGAACTGAACACAGTTGAGCTCTGATTGATCACAGCAGCACAGAGAGAGAAAACAAAACAACGGTTGGTTTGCGCGGTTCAACCAGCGGTTCAACAAGAGAGGTGTTGACTGGTTGGAATGATCACGTGATACCTCCGCCAATCCAATCCAGAGCCATATATATAAGTCACTTTATATGGCTCTGATCCAATCATAACGCTCGAGTTCCGAAGTTCTTCTTCTTGCTTTTTTAATGGCAGAAAGCAAAAAACACCAGTACTGCCACCTACTGAAATGAATGTGTGACCTCGACGTCGTGGAATAAATGAGGTTTCTTGTAAATGAGTCGATCAAACAACAAACAACAACAACAACAACAACAACAACAACAACAACAACAACAACAACAACAACAACAACAACAATTATATTCTTCAAATAAATAATATACAGTATATATAATTTGTAAAAAAGAAAAAAAGAATTGATGAAATGCATTAAATTTTATTAAAAAACAACATTCTTAATAAATCAATTGTCTAACTGCAAATTTATAATCCTAAAAGTTTTAACTCTGTGAACCGGGTCCAGATAACGTCCAAAACTGACGTTCAGACGACATACAAACGCGGTCATATTTAGACGTCATAATTAGACCTTGTTTGCACGTCGGGGTGACGTCTAGAATTGGACTCTCAAACGACGGACAAGTCTAATTTGTAAAAAAAAGAATCTTTTTTTGAGGAAATACATTAAAATGTTAGTAAAAAACAACATTCTTAATAAATCAATTGTCTAACTGCACTTTTATAGTCCTAAAAGTTTAACTCTGTGAACATGGTCCAGATCATCTCCAAAACTGACGTTCATACGACGTACAAATGCGGTCATATTTAGACGTCAAAAAAAGACCCATGTCGGGGCGACGTGTAGAATTGGTCTTCGACCAACGGGCTCTATATAGACGTCACCTCGACGTCCCCTGGACGTCTACTGTTTAGTGGGCTCATTCGTGTATCTCCTCTTAGCTTAGCTGCTAAGAAGCAACTGAGGAAAGAAACCCCACGTGCTCCCACCTTTCTTTTCTCCGCATGCCCCCACTTTTTTTTCCCCCCACAAATCTTAACTTCCACGGCACGCGCAAGCAGAATTTTTTTAAATTAAACTTGGAACAAAATGTACAAAAACATGCGACATGTACAAACAGAGATTAATTGGTTTGTTGCAATTTCGAGGCACACATAAGATTATGAAATGAGAGAAAATAAATAGACAGATGTTTTAACAAAGACAAAAACTAAAATAAAAATTGTGCGCAAGCACAATTGCCTCAAGCGAAAATTACATTGTGAAATATTGCCGCTAGCTAGAAAATTACATTGTGAAATATTGCCGCTAGCTAGGATTATGTTAAGTATCATTAGTTGGCTAGCTCTACCGTTAGCTAACACGTGCTTAGACAACATCCATATTTCTGCGAGAAATGCACACCAACATTGCCTGTTAATTTCTGAAAACATTTTGATACCAACCAACTTCATAGATTATGATAAAAAAACACATTTACTAGTATATGTTAAGATCTTTCTCAAGAGAAGAGTAACCGTGTTTCCATCCATTTTATTTCGAATTTTGAGCTAATTTTTGAAATCTCGCAAATATGTAAATACAAATTAATGCGAAGCAGAAGTGTTTCCATCAACTGGCTTGAATCGCATCTACCGGGCCACGCACAGCGTCATTACGTCAGACGTCAGCGTCATTACGTCAGCGTTACGCATGTCTACAGTAAACAGGAAGTAGCGGTTGAAAACAGAACCCGGCCACACATCTCGTCAAAATGGAGAGAATATTTCAGGTACGTGTTGCTATCGGGCAAGTTGTATTTATTCTGTCATGCCAACTAGTTTTAGCGATGTTACATGTTGTCCGGAGCGGAAACAGCTGAACGTCACGTGACGTGAATGTTCGCTACGGCAGAACTGAGTCGGCAAATCTGTTTCCATCTGTCGTTTTGCGCATCTGCTCATTTTCGAAGATCCCAAAAACCACCTCAAGCGAGCGTATAAACTTTTTGGCAAATTTGAGGAAGTAAATTCGGATTTTGCCGTTTCCATTAAGCTTTTCTGCTACGATACTTCAAAATGCGCATCTAGAAACCTTGATGGAAACACGGCTAGTGAAGTCGTTTCAAATATGAACGTGCGCTGCAAAGTGAGGCTCTGAGCATGCGCGATGTGTGTGAGGTTCTGAGCATGCACAATGTCTTCTTACCGCGATATGATACAGAATTTTTTAAAGGGGCAATTCAGGTTGTTGAACTGAAGCAGCTCAGTTATATTGTATCAAACAAAGACAGTTTTTTAATTATAACAAGTTTAAATTCTAAGTTAAACTTACTAAAAAACTTATTAACGTGTGTTATGTTTAAAATGACAATCCAGTCATGTTAATTAAGTTTAGCATAGATGTGTTTATTTCATTGAATAATCCACAGAGTTTACTTTTTTGAGTGTATGAATTGTATACACACTCTGAGCAGGATTCTAAATAGAATGGTACTGCACAGAAGGAAACGTCAGTCCGATCCTGTGGCTGTGGCGGGAAATGCATTCTGAGCTTGACGTGCTCCAAAAATGACATATGTATATTGTTTCCATTATGCTATAAAATACGTCTCACTGTAGAAGTAGCCATTCACTGCTAATTCTCCTTTTAATGTCTGTGACAGATTGCCAAAATGGATGAACGTAGTCAAAGACAAGTGTGAGTAACCTATGTATAACCTGAAAAATTCTGTGAGTTTTACTGTCATTTGTCTTATTAACAGTCCTGAAAAAAATGCAAGAATTACTGCGTCAAATGCACCTTACAACAGCTCTGATGCTGGAGAGGATGGGGCAATTTCAATCCCCTGCACAACATTCCAGCCCTGCACATGAAAGAAGTTGTATCTCTTCTGTCCCCACTGTTGTCCAACCCTGTAACACTGTGTCTCGAACAACTACATCACAAATGTTGTCTGCACCACGTAGACACAACCTGCCTGTTCCATCTTGCTGCACCATTTCAGCTCCAAATTCTCATTTCCAACCTGCCCCAACTTTCCACTTCCAAACTGTTCCACCTCGCCACACTTTTTATCAGCCCCGACCTGACAATTTTCAGGGCCATTTGTCAAGGTTATTTCGGTCCCAGCAAGGAGGATCAACCAGTGGGGTTAGAAAAAGGAAGCGGGAGACCCCATGGTCACATGCTTTCATTTGTCTGCCTGAGGTCCAATCCAGTCTCATGCCCACAATTGAGGAGGCTCGCTATTACTCAGCTTGTGGTTTGGGACAAAAAAAAAAACTGTTGTTCCCACACAATGAAGGAGACCATGCATTATTTTGCGAACATCTCTCTGCTTCCCCCACTCTTAGGGATGCTGGTGGGTTTGTCCTGGCCTGTGGCAGCAGAGGAAAGGTATTGGAAGAGCTGCCAATACCACCAGAAGGATACAGCTTGAGCTATGTATGCTCAGCTTGTACAAGGGCTCCCTTGTATGTTGTCCCTCTCCAACAAAGCCTTCCCATGAGGCCCCCCACCAGCTGATGAGGTAAGTTTTTACCTTTTCAGAAAGTTGCATATGTGCTTTATGTTGTATGGACATTCAACCTATTATTATGTTGTTGCAATGTGTGTAGATCCAAAAAGTGATGGAAAAGTGTCTCATCTGCCAGTCCTTAATACCACTGTGACTTGACTGATCATATTCATGAGTGGTAATAATGACCTTTTCCTTTTTTAAGAAACACAGCTCATTAGATTGATCGTAAGAGATACATGTGCTCATTATGTATTTATTGAAGATACATCACTCATTAAAGTAACATTAAACTTTTCTTTTTTTCTTATTTCCATAGTACACGAGTAAAATCAAGGAACAATGAGTACGCCCCATGTCCACATAAACACATTGAAAAAATTCACATAATGAATTGTACTTATGTTAAAATAATCTATATTGTTTGTTTTGTCACAGAGAGGACATGGATGAGGAGATAGCCATGGCTATACAGCAGTCTTTACATGTCAGTTTGTCTTTGTCAAAAACATTATGAGAAAGCACTGTTCTGTTAACCAAAATACTTTTACAAAACTAATAATTTTTTTCTACCTTTTCAGCAGGAGATGGCACCTGTGCAACAGTAAGTGTTTATTGTGTTCACATTAGGAACAAACACAAGGGCAAAACTTCTTTATGCAAACCTATGTTGTTGTTTTTTTCTCTTTTTTTGCAGGCAGTCAATAATATATATAGAGGAGGATGGAACAGCTTTGGGAGTGATGACACTTCTGATAAAGTAAAATGTTCAAGCTAAATCCATTACTTCTTCAATTATTGTTTGCCCTACTTCTTTTGAAGTATTTTAAAAATTTTGTTATTACTTGCTGTTTGAAAGTGTGCAATGCGAGGTCCAAGAATCACACCACATCTGGGAGCAAGAGGACACAGTTGCACTCGGCACAGAAAATGAAGGGATAATACAGTGAGTTCTATGCACAATTGTATAAAAAAAATAAAAAATGAATACCGTATTTGTCAGTCTATAACACAGTTTTTTTGCTCATTTGAATGTCCTATGTGTTAAACACTGAAGCGTGTTATTTATGGATTTTTCCCCAAATTATTAGACCAATTTTTCGCTCTGAAATCACCGTTTTTCATTTTGGGCAAAAAATGGTGCAGTACCACTTTTGTCCGCTAGGGAGACACTTCCAGACTGTTTCTAGCTCATGTGTCCGAAAAAAGCCTCCTCTGGTCGGACCGACTCTGTCGCTGCCCGTCCCCTGCTCTGGATGTAGCTGCATTTAGCTGTGAGGTTCGCTGTTTTTGTTAGCACTTTGAGATTTTCATTAATGAAAAGTGCGTTATAAATTAAATTCATTATTATTATTATTAGCAAGATACCGTAACTCATAAACCACACAGCAGATTTTTAAATCTCGCTGATTTGAACATTTCGTGAATTGGTTAAGCTCAGGAACCCCTGTGCTATAATGTCAGCTAAGAAATATTTTTAAGCGTTTATTTAGCTAAATTTAAAGAAATAAAGCATCCGACCCGCGTGCATGCAAATCAGCGAACTACTTTTTAAAATCCAGCTGATTTGAACATTTCGTGAATTGGTTAAGCTCAAGAATCCCTGTGCTATAATGTCAGCTAAGAAATATATTTTTAAGCGTTTATTTAGCTAAATTTAAAGAAATAAAGCGTCCGACCCGCGTGCATGCAAATCGGCAAACTACTGTTTAAAATCCAGCTGATTTGAACATTTCGTGAATTGGTTAAGCTCAGGAACCCCTGTGCTATAATGTCAGCTAAGAAATATATATATATTTTAAGCGTTTATTTAGCTAAATTTAAAGAAATAAAGTGTCCAACCCGCGTGTAGGGATGGGAACCGAGAACCGGTTCTGTTAGAGAACCNCCTGTAAATTCTGAATGTTGTATTGTCTACAATTAATGAATGTTGTATTGTCTACAATTAAAGATATATCATTATGTAAATAATAAAACTTGCTAAAAATTCTAACGTCTTAGTCACATGTCATATTCTTGATTTAGATGAAGACAGTGCAAGTTCTGACATGGTGTGTACCAGTGCTTCTAATGATGAAGATGGCTGCCTCCATGTTGACAGAAGTAACAACGATCAGCTGAAAACGCAGTCCAGGTCAGTATAAAAAGCTGGAAGCAGATCTATAGATCTATTAGATAGATATATTAAGTAGATCAATTTTTCACAGGTCCACAAGTGTTATATTGTAGAAACCTTTGAGGTGATTGGCCATCGGATGCACCTGGAGGATTATCCGGCGTACATCAACGGATCCAGCAACTCGCAGTGATGCTCAACAAATATTGGCTACCATGACAACATTTGACTTCATCATCTAATTTCTTACAATATACCAGTATTTGTCTCACCTTGCTGGCATCACTGTGAAGTTGCAGTCATCTACGCTGGACATCATACATGCACATACAATGGTAATACTCTTTAGCATTTTCACTATAAAACAGGGATAAAACATCAAAATAAAACCAGTTATTTGCTTTGTCTTTGCTTTGTCAAATATTTTTGTTCTTTGTTTTTGTCACAGGTGTCTGAGATCCAATGTGTGTATACATCTCTGAGGGAAGATGTCATAGGTTTATGCAAGCCTATGTTTGTTTTTTGCAGGCAGTCAATAATAGATGATGGAACAGCTTTGGGAGTGATGACACTTGTGATAAAGTAACATGTTCAAGCTAAATCCATTACTTCAAGTATTGTTCGCTCTACTTCTTTCGAAGTATTTTAAAATTTTGTTATTACTTGCTGTTTGAAAGTGCGCAACACGAGGTCCAAGAACAGATTCCTGCATTTCAGGTGGAAGCTGTTGGTGCACCTGAGGATGTTTAAAGGGATGTTATTTAATGTAAACAATAAAATTTCTCTTAGTATTACAATTTTACTATTCTCCTTCAAATTACTAATAACCATTTGGTGTCACAGTGCTCAAAGCCACATCTGGGTGCAAAAGGACACAGTTGAACTTGGCACAGAAACTGAAGGGATAGTCAAGTGAGTTCTATGCACAATTGTATTTTTTTTTAAAATAGGAATGTATCTGGCATTGCTTAAAGTCTTTTCACCCATCATTGTTTTTGATGATGGGTAAGATCATCTGTTGCCACTGTGAGATGAGTAATGTGTTGTATATTCTCAAGACCTCTAAAAATAGTTATTTTTTGTTGGTTTTTACAGGTCTCCCAATTTGAGGACTGTCCTTGAAGACCTACAACAAGGTGTTCAGAGAGATTCTGCCCCGATCCACAATTGTCTGAATGTGTGCCGAGAGTTCCTACTGGAAGGTTCTTTTAGAGTTTTTCGACGTACACGCTTCAACCCCCTTCATAAACTGACAGTTACATTTGTGGATGGCGAGGGACAAAGCGAGGGGGCTGTGGACGATGGTGGTCCCAGCCGCAAATTCTTGCGGCTCCTTGTAGCAACGCTGCGAGACAGTCGATACTTCGAAGGGCCTGAGGGTAGCAAAAATATTTCCCTGGTATCCTGAGGTATGCAACCATGTAATGAAAAGACTAGATGTTTAAACATGGAGTTATTACACAAAATAGAAACCATTATTTCCTTTCTTCTGTGAGCATTACTCCTGTAATTGGAGGTTGTTATTATTAACTTTGTCTTTATGTTGCAGGTCTACAGTTTGGGGACTATAAAATAATTGGTCAAATGCTGTCCTTGGCCTTTCTCCAATGAGGAGTACAGCCCTCTTTTCTCTGCAAGACTGTATTCCCTCTTGTGTGGTATACAGCCCTCTTTTCTCTGCAAACTGTATTCCCTCTTGTGTGGTATACAAACAGGCCCAGTGTCAGTGGATGAAGTTGGTGACTGGGAACTGCGCCAGCACTTGGAGAAAGTACGCAGCACAATTATTTATCTCCACATTTATTTTGTCAAACATGCTGACATATTATCGTTTCCATTGTCATAGATTAAAGCTGCACAAAACTTGGAGGAAGCCCAGCGGGCTGTAGAGGAAGCCTCGCCAGTACTGTGTCCCCTGGGCTGTGCAAGGTTTCTTCCAGACATGGAGAGCAAGGATACTCTCGTTGAGCAGGCAGCGAGGGCACATGTTGAAGGACATGTTGAAGGTTGCATTAAACCTGCACTGGACCAGTAAGTTAAATCATATGTACTGATTGTAGCAGGTCCACTGTTAGCAAAATATTGGCTCGTTCTTCCATACGATTTACCAAGAGTTCACCAGTGTTATTTTGGTAGATGTTTACGTTATCTCCTCAGCTATTGCTGACAGTGCATGTGATGCAAACAGTTACACTTATGCTAATATCCAGACACAACACCCCAGTTTTTTGTGGCAATATCTGGTCATTTTAATCATGCAGATTGCATGATCATTTTGCAGTGAATCAAGTGTATCTTCAGTTTGCAGTGAACATTGTAGCAGTTCATGTGGGGTTGTCCGCCTGAAGTGGTGTTTAAATTTGGGTTGAACAGTATCGGATTGACAACAAATGGACAAAGTTAATGGGAAACCCTCTTAGCCTATTTGTGTAATGATAAATATTGTTAATTAACTTCATTCTTGTTGTTTATTGCCCTTCGGCTGGACAGAGTCGTAACAAATGACATTATACAATTCTTTCTTATTTTGCTGTACTCTTCTCTGACAGGCTCGTAGAGGGACTGGATTGCCTGAAGGTGACAGAGGCTATGAGGACCCATCCTGAGATCCTTCGCCCTATCTTTGTCTCTGGACACAACCAGCTCACCGTCCAGAACATGATGAGTTTGTATGACACCGTCTTCTCCCCACCTGGCAGCAATGCCCGACGAGCTGAAAATCTCTAACAATAATGTTTTGGAGGGACTGGCTTATTGAAGTAGGCGGTATGTACGTTTGTAATGCACAAGATTAATAGGTAATATTTACAAACTTTTGACAAAAGTAATAAAGTGTTACTGTATATTGTTGTTTTTCATTTAGATGGTTCACGACCAATCAGCCTACAAAACATTGATTTTTGTGTCTGGTATGGACCAAATCCCTTCACTGGGCTTCCCCAAGAGGCCTCAGATTGAGTTTCTTCATGCCCCACATAAAAATAGATCCCGCCGGCGCTATCCTGAGGCCAACACATGCAGTGTTGTCATGAGACTTCCAATCCATGAAACATTTGAAGAGTTCCAGGAGTATATGGAGCCAGGAATTATTCAGTCTCCAACTTTTGGATCTGTTTAAATTTTTTTTGGTTTTGATTTCTGTTTTGTTATTAGCATTAGTAAGTTCAATGTGTTAGGAATACCGTTTCTGAAAATATGTTAAAAATATGTTATTGTTCATCAGATTGTAAATAATTTTTCTTGTCTTTTTTATTTTCCATGTACTTTGTTATTAACTGAAAACTACATTTTTTTGCACTTTTTCTGTTACAACTGTTCGATAATCAGATTGTGTTCACACAATATTATAAAACATGTTCTTCATAAAAGTTGCTATGACATATGAGAGATGAGGACAAAATATACTTCACATGTTTGACTGGAGGAGGAATAATTTTTGCTCAATTTATGTAAAGAGCACATGAGTTTTGTAGTTTTTATTCATTTTGCCTGGACAGATAACTACTCACTGAAAATATATCTGGGTTTTACAGAAGATTCCAAGGAATCTTAATTTGCACAAGCACATTATTACTATTATTACCCTAATGCCAGAATTAATAATAAAGACTTTGTGACATTTTGATTTAGTAATGTAGGTAATAACAGTAGTTATGTTACACCACTAGAGGGAGGCAACAGTACACCCCGAAAAGATGTGATTGAGCACTTATTAGTATGCCCAAAACTACTGAATTTGTTTTAAAATGTGAGCTGCGCTGAAGAAAATAAGAGAGAGAAGTTCAAAAACATGCTGAGGGTGAAAATCATTCTTAAAGTGAAATGAAGTTTTACCACACATTTCTAAAAATTAAAAACGGAAGGACCCCTCCACCTTGTTAGCTGCCCTGATTAAAGCCTAAAGGAAATATGACGTAGATGGAAAATTTTTAAACCACATTTATTGAAACCACTAATATTGAAAGTACAACATTTTTGTAAATGATATCTAATAAACACTTTGATCAGACATGAACTACTTCAAGAATTTTTAATGGCGAAGAGAACAGGCAAAAGTTTTTGAAGCTTGGACTGTTCCTCTTGCTTTTTAAGCCACAATAATTGATAGTCTTGTTTTATTTCTGACATGTAAATTTGTGGACAGCAACAAGTGTTAACAGGTGTTAATGGTTTAGAATCATTGTTGGGCTCCTTTAAAACAGCAGCCATTTTGACTTTGCAATTAGTTTCCTTTTGGTTGGGGCAACGTTGGCCGTATGTCACCCGGGCTCGTGCATCGTCTGATGAAGGTACCACACTACCGAAACGTAACATTAAGTGTATCGAGCCATTTTTTGTAAATAAATACCTTTTGGAATTTTTGTAAAAAACCATCAGCGAAACCTTTTTTGGGCCTACTCTAAACCTTTTTCCTGTGTTGATCAAAAACCTAAACTTTTTTCTTGTGTTGACCCAAAAAAAAACGATGCCATGCTGCCACCCACGAGTGACCACCGCCGACGGCGTCGCCGGGCTGAGGGAGCCCCTCCGCCTGCAGGTGACCACCAGGGTCAGCAGAGTCAACACTACTCCTTTTTCCAGAGGAATAGGAATATTCCTCCCTTCAACCGCAGGAGACTCACAGCCCAGCAGGCCAGAGGAGCAGCAGGGATCCAGATCTCCGTGGAGGTCCACCACCCCACTAGACCGAAGCTCTATAGGTCAAGGCCTTCTGGACCGGCATCCTACTCATGCCTCAAACAACGCCTTCTGGGGAAACTACTTTACGGTGCCATACACCTGAAACTTGGATGCCAGGGGGATCCAAAACCCATCAAGGACTTAAGGAAAAAAATTGATGGAGGTCTTGACCCCAACGCTGTTCGAATTGGACAAAGTTCTTTACAAACACATCCACCCCACAGGGAGAGATTCTCCCCTGAGCCCACCTCTGGTGGAGGAGGAACAGAGGCCCCCCACTCCTCGGATCCCTTTGGAGCCCGTGTTGGAACAACCGGAACCAAATCTGGTACAGACCCCCCCAGTACAGCAAGTACCACCATTCATGGTACAGCAAGTGCTACCATTCAGGATGCATTCCAACCCACCGTCTGGACCCTCTACTTCATTTGAGCAATGGTCGCCAAGAATGGTCCAACAGCAAATCCAAGAACTCCGTGTCCAGTCAGACCTGAGGGTCCAATCGCATCTCAGTATCCAGGCTGATCAACAAATCCCTGAGACAGAAGTTATTACCATCGAGGACGAGGATTCGAACTCAGGCCTGATTCAGCTTGGACTGGAGGAGTTTGAGACTGGAGAGGAGGAGCTGCAAGTCTTGGCCTACGGCCTTTTGGAGTCGGTGGACTGGAGAGGTCTTAACTACTCACCAACCTCTCCCAACTAGAACTTTGTCTTAAAATGTTTTAATCACAGTTTTAAGAGTTTTTACTAGTTTAAAGTGGTTTTTGGATTCATGTGCTACAGTCTTTTATTAAATTTAGTAGATTGAAACTTATTTTTATGTCTGAGGCCTCTTGAGAATTTTAAGGTTTTTAGAAAGAATAGGATTTATTTACCGAGTCATGAGTGGATGTTTAAATTTTACGAAAAAGGATTTTAAACTTTGCAAAAAAGAATTAAGGGTATATTCTCCTTGGAAGGGGGTAACCTAAACAGCCCCCCCCCCCCAAAAAAAAATAGTAATAATGGATGGACGTAAACCTTAGAATTTAAATTTAATATACCACATTCTTTAAACAAAAAAAAAATGATTTTTCTTAAAAATGTTTGGTTTGAACTACCCATATGACTGGATATCTCCTTAAGGAATTAAAATGATGTGGACATAAATTAATAAACAGTCTCAAACCCATTTTCTGAGGCCTTCTCTGCCTTTAAACTAATTTTCTGTATTACTTTTATTTGTCCACTAGATGGCCCCATAGAATCTCTCCTTTTAATTTACTGTAGTACTTTTATTTGTCCACTAGATGGCTCCATAGAATCTCCCCTTTAATTTTTATTTTATCAAAAGTAGTTTAATTCAACTGGGATGACGCACGTCTTGTTCTCGCCAGGTTAACCCTACCTGGACAATGGAGTGTGCCCAGGCTGGACCCCATGGAATTTTTTAAGAATAACACACACACTCACCTTCCATGTATGGCACCCTCCACTTGGTCTCCAAGCGCATCAAGTCTCCCCCTCAAAATGCGCCAGCTCATAGCAAAGGACTTATACTATTTTGACAACCTGTTTAAAACATCAAGGAACAAACCTAACTTATCCGAACCCGAGACCCTAGCCATAAAACAGCTAAACAAAAACATTGTGATTAAACCAGCAGATAAAGGCAGTGCTGTTGTTATTTTAGACCAAGCACAATACCTGTGGGAGGGTTATAGACAACTAAACGACACCACCTACTACATCAAATTAGATAAACCAATCTTTCCAGAAACAGCTCCCATGGTTGAAACAATTATAAAAACACTGTATGACAACGACAACATAAACCAGAGACAGAAAACTCACCTGTTAGGCTTTGACAACCCAAGGGCACGGAAATTTTATTTATTACCAAAAATCCACAAAGAAAAAGAAAAGTGGTCAAAACAAGGAACAATTCCCCCTGGACGCCCCATAGTTTCCGACTGTGGCAGTGAGACATACCACACAGCCGATTTCTTAGAACACCATCTCAACCCACTTTCCACCATTCATCCAAGTTACATTAAGGACACTTGTGA
Source organism: Garcialebias charrua (assembly GCA_038048925.1). NCBI lineage: Eukaryota > Metazoa > Chordata > Actinopteri > Cyprinodontiformes > Rivulidae > Garcialebias > Garcialebias charrua. Next base: position 20,324 of record JBBPBX010056626.1, read on the forward strand.
TTTCTGCAACAAAATTAAAACCATACCCATCCCAACACAATCCATACTCTTTACAATGGATGTTGAAAGTCTGTACACCAACATAGATATCCAAGAAGGCATGTTAAGTATTAAAAGAGCTTTTCTTAACCACCCAAACATCAACAGACCAGACAAGGAACTACTACAACTCTTAAACTTAAACCTAACTAGGAATGACTTTGAGTTCAACGGTGACTTCTTCCTTCAGATTAAAGGGACAGCTATGGGGAAGAAGTTTGCCCCTTCATATGCAAACATTTTTATGGCAGAATGGGAGTCAGGGGCACTCCAAACCTGTAAAAAACTCCCCTTACACTACTACAGGTATCTGGACGATATATGGGGGGTTTGGCCACATTCAGAAGAAGATTTCAATGTCTTCCTGAATTCCCTTAACACATTTAACAAGTCCATTAAGCTTAAAGCCACCACAAGTCCCCTATCTGTGGACTTTCTGGACACCACAACCTTTAGAGAGTCAGAGTCAGAGAGAATTTATTGTCATTTGCACCGCATGTAGTACATGTGTTGAAAACGAGATTATGTACACAGGGTCCCAGTTACATCCAACAACAAATGCAAGAGAAAAACAATAATAACATCTAGGATTAACTAAGAGAGACATCAGCTAGTAATACACTAAGCCCTAATGTAGTAGAAAAACATCATTATAAACAGCAGCACGAACATGAGCAGATGGTCACAGATGAACGCAGATAGTCACAGATGAACGCAGCAACAAGAAACAGATCAGTATCAGCATGATGTGACATTTTGCAGTGTTTATTCTTATTATTTATTTATTCATGAGTCTGACAGCCTCAGGGTAGAAGCTGTTCCTCAGTCTAGTGGTTCTACATTTGATGCTCCTCAACCTCCGTCCCGAGGGGAGTGGTGCAAAGAGTGAGTGTGCTGGGTGAGTGAGGTCTTTCATGATGCAGGTGGCTCTTTTTCTGCATCTGGAGGTGTAAATGTCTGTGATGGTGGGGAGACTGACTCCCACAGACTTCTGTGCAGCCTTCACCACTCTTTGTAGAGCTTTCCTCTCTGCAACTGTGCAGCCTCCATGCCACACGTTGATGCTGGAGCACAGGACGCCCGGACTAAGGGCCCGGACTTTGAGAATTCAAAACACCTTGACATCAAAGTGTTTTTCAAACCAACAGACACTCATTCACTGTTACATAGGACCAGCCACCACCCCACCCACACCTTTCAGGGATTAGTCAGATCACAAATACCCTGATCACTTCAGTAGGATCTGCACACAAACATCAGACTTCAAAGACGCCACAAAAATCTTATTCAACGCACTCCACACAAGGGGCTACACCCGATCACTCCTCCGCAGATGCTTTAAAACCTATGCCGCACTGAAAACCCAACCCACCGGACCAGTTATCCCCCTTGTCACCAACTTTTCCTCCTCAGACCAAAAGATGTCCAAAATAATCCACGATAACTTCAAAAACGGACTAAAAGAAAACCCACACTTCAAATCCCACAAATTCATTATGGCCTACAAAAGACCACAAAACCTCAAAGATTTATTGATACGAGCAAAGCTACCAACACCCAGAACCACAATTAAAACCTCAATCCAACACCTCTTTAAACAACACAAGTTTATCCAAAAACAAACAAGTTTTCCCTACAGAACCAACAGGACACATCCATTCACATAACTGCGTCTACCTCATCTCGTGCAAACTCTGTCCAACACGTTTCCTAGGTGAAACACAAACAGCTCTGATCACCCGTTTATGCCAATACAGATTCCAGTCCTACTCTCAAAATCCCAAAGGGGCTATTCCCACACACTTCAGACTCCATAGTCCGGACTCTATTTCTGCCACAGTTCTACAAAGCAACAGATACTGGACAAAACAACAACGGGTAGCAGCCGGCGTAGTCTGGCTTTGTAACCTGTCCCTTAATAATATAATAATAATGTCTTTGTCTGTCATCTGTGTATGTTTCCCATACACAGACAAAATTCGTCTCTGCATTTAACCCAACCACCACCAGGTGGTGCAGTGAGCAGCCAGAAAGCGCTCGGGGAGCTGGAGAATTAGGTGTGCACTCATAGACACCCTACCTGGATACCCAAGTAAGTTGCAAGCCCTGAACCACACCCCTCCAAATACATTTAGGGCCTCCTTACAGGAACCTAATCAAACCAACCTAGGATACACAACCCAAAACCTTACCGTGAACCTAACCAGGAAAAACTCCCACACCTAAACCCCACACCTAAACCTAACCAAGGTTTTGACTCCTAACCCTAACCACACCCCACCAAATACTTACCCCCCTTTCTCTTGCCCTTGCCCTACCTTCCCTGTTGTTTGTATTA
>JBBPBX010056627.1:9329-22700 GCA_038048925.1 Garcialebias charrua
CCCTCTGGGTATTTAAGCGGCTGACGCCCGTCCATCTTTCTCTTTTTTGCCCTTCACCTCGCTTAACACCAGAACTTCGTGGGACTTCTCTGTCGTCGCATCGCTCGACTGAGGTGAGCTTGCTCCCTACACTGAGCGAACAGAGAAATTTTCCTGCGTATTGCTGGACTGGCGAAAGCTAGTCCAGCGTTTTTCTACTTACCTCGAAGTTTTCTCCTCTTTCCGCAGCTGCTTCACTCGACGGCGCTAACTGCATTACAACCTCCTGCTAATCATTAGCAGGCTAACTAGCGAAAGCAAGACGACGGAGAAGACGACTTTGAACAAAAGGAAACTAAGACCAACTTCTACTCTTCTCGTCTCTGGACATGGCTCCCGAGAAAGAAAAACGGAGGACAAAGAAGAAGAAAACCAACAGGACGACAAGCCCTCGCTTGCGCCCATGCCTCAGCGGATGCGGCTACTCCCTCTCGGCGACAAACACCCACGAGGCCTGTCCTGTCTGCCTAGGGATGTTACACACGAGGAAAGCGCTGGAATTCCCAGACTCCTGCTCCCACTGCCGTCGAATGTCAGCAGTAGTGAGGAAACGCTGTGCGGACGCGTTGGCTAAATCCATGGCTAAGACTGTGGCGCTGAAGGTCGCACGTCGCACTAAACCGCTCGCTCCTGAACCGGAGGTCGAAAACGTGGACCTGGAATGCAACGGTCGAGTCGGAGAGGACAATGTGTCGGACTCCTCAGTTGCTATTGAGGACTCGACGCCCGAAGTGTCCGACCAAGACAGCGAATATGGTTTTAAAGGATAAATTATGGATTCCTCCCAGAACCTGGCGCAAATCCTATCGGAACCAAACTTGTCGGTCCCTGCTCTGTTCGACCTGTGCCATAGGGCGGCTAACGCCCTGCAGGTCATATGGCCAGACCCCACGCCTCGCCAACAGGCTACAAGGCTGGCGGGAAACTACTTCTATGCGAAGTAGCCGACAACGTCACAAAAGATGCCCATTTTTCCGGACTTCCTCATGGAGCTCAAACGCTCCTGGGCGGAACCCGGAGCTCCCATCACGCTGCCACTATCCCGACTCCTGGATGTTGCGGGAATGGAGACAGTGAGCTTCGCCAGCGCACCCCTGATAGAGGAGACTCTGGCGGCTCACCTGGCCCCCGCAGCCACGGAGACGAAACCAGCGCTACCCAGCAGGGCCTGTCGTGCTTCAGAGAAACAGCTTGAAAAGTGCTACAGGGCTCAGGGTCTCGCGGCTTACGCAATGAATGCATCAACCATGGTGCAGGCGTACCTGGCAGAAAAACTGCAGGATATCCAGGTAACAAAAAACAAGCAGGCCACAACGGAGACCATGGAGGAGGCCCGCCGTGCCTCTGATCTTGTGCTCCGCATGATGGGGACAATAGCCATTTCCCAAGGCAAAGCAATGGCGGAAATAGTTGTCGCCCAGCGCCATCTTTGGCTAACATTGTCGGACCTCCCAGAAAACCAGAGGTCTACTTTCCTCCAGCACCCGATCGAGTCGACGGGACTCTTCGGGGGAGCCCTGGAACACGTTCAGGCCAAGCTGGAACAAAGACACAAACAAACGGAAGCCCTTTGCGAGGGGTTGCCGAGGTAAAGTTTTGCTCCTCCAAAGGAAGACATGCGTGGCCTCCCACGGAAAAGACCCGCTGGTGACAGTGAGGCTTCCCAGTACCGGCCGAGAGCCTCTTCTGTGACCCCGTACGGAACTCAGTTTCGGGCCTGATGAACCAGGACGAACTGACAATTGGTTTGCCCGCCCACGCGGTACGGGAACTTAACCTTTTGATCCCAGTCTCTACTCGTAAAAAACTACGAGGAGCTGGTGACATGTGTGCACGCACTAAACATGACTCGCCTACTGTATGTGTAAACAAAACAAACACTGTTTCAGACATGTACAAAAATAAAAGTACCAAAGCACAGGCTGCCCTGGTTCTTGACTCGAGTCCCATTTTTATAAAACACAAACCATGTGGTCAAACTATGAACCACAGCAAGATACACGAGTTCTGCCAGAGACGGTCAGATCTCGCGATATCTTCTGTTGGGCCGACCAGCCTGCTCGAAAAGGCGCGAGAGGAGTCAAAGGCCACCCCTCCAGCAGTAAAACATGACGAGCAGCAATTCAACATGCCGTCCAGGCTCAGCGCGCACGTGTAAGCCTGGAAGGCGTGTCTACCAAATGATTGAGTCATGACAACGATATGTCATGGGCTCAAGTTGCAGTTCTCAAAAAGACCGCCCCATTTCACAGGGGTGCTGCAATCTAAGATCAACCCTACACATGCACACGTGCTGAGGGAGGAAGTTTCGACGATGTTGCAAAAGGGAGTGATTAGTTTGGTCTCAGGACGCAAACTACACTCTGGCCACTATAGCAAGTACTTCCTGGTGCCCAAAAAGGATCATTCTCTGAGACCGATTCTGGATCTCAGGACTCTCAACAAAATAATTAAAACATTTAAATTCAAGATGCTTACACTGCGGCAAGTTCTCCAGTCTCTGAGACCAGGAGACTACGCATGTACTGTGGATTTAAAAGATGCCTATTTCCATATAGGCGTGTGGAAGTAACACAGAAAGTTCCTCCGCTTTGCGTTTGAAGGGAACGCTTATGAATTCAAAGCCTTACCCTTCGGTTTAAAGACTGCTCCTCGTACGTTTACTAATTGTTTGGATACAGCCCTGACCCCTCTTAGGAATCAAGGACTCAGGGTCATGAATTACCTGGACGACGTGCTGATTCTGGCTGAAAGCAGAAGGCAGGCCCAGTCACACTCCTATAGGGTGATCTCTCACCTGGAGTCTCTCGGTTTTGTCATAAACCTACAAAAAGCGATCTAACTCCATCATGGGTTACTGTATTTCTGGGAGTACAGATTGACACTGTCCAATACAGAGCATGGCTCTCGAAAGAAAGAGTTTCCTCCATTCGCCGTTGACTGGAAAGATTTAAACTGGACCAACGGGTCCCTGTGAAAATGTGCCAACGCCTTTTAGGCCTCTTGGCAGCAGCCATTCCCTGTGTGCCACGCGCCTTACTGAAAATGCGGGCCATACAAGTATGGCTACACCGACAGATACAACCTGCCCTGTCTAACCAAGCAGGAAAGGTTAGGATAGATTCAGAGTACCTGAAGACCCTGGAACCTTGGAGAGATTTGTCCATTTTCATGGAAGGGGTCTCACTGGGAAGGGTGTCATCTCATGTAGTAATCACGACGGACGTCTCAAAAACAGGATGGGGGGGCGATCTGCAGAAATCAGAACGCCCGCGGCCTTTGGAATGAACAGGAAGCGAGATTACATATCAACTTCCTGGAGTTGTTGGCCGTATTCCTGTCATTAAAATACTTCTTCAGTAAAGGTCTGATTGCTGGACAGCACATCCTGGTGAAATCAGATAACAGGACCACAGTGTCCTTCATCAACAGAGAGGGAGGGACAAGGTCCCAGGTCCTCCTCGGACTGACGCAGAAGATGCTCATGTGGTGTGCTCCAAGAATCTTATCACTTAGGGCAACTCATGTCCCCGGTGATCTAAATTATGGAGCAGATGCCCTCTCAAGAGGGCCTCTCTTGGCGTCAGAATGGAGCCTGAACCCACTGATTGTGGAACAGGTCTGGTCACGATTTGGGAGAGCCTCTGTGGACTTGTTCGTTGCAAGGCTAGCTCACACTGTGACCTCTACTTCTCCTTGAGAGAAGCAGATGCACCATTGGGAATGGATGCTCTGGCACATGATTGGCCAACAAGGGTGCTCTACTATGCCTTTCCACCTGTCCCTCTGATCGGGGCGACACTGGAACGGGTGCGCCAGGGAGCCCTCTCCCTGATTCTCAAAGCCCCCAGATGGCCACAGAAACAGTGGTTCCCGGAGTTGATTTCAATGTTATCAGGGATACCATGGCAATTGCCTCCTCACAAGGATCTGCTGAGTCAGGCACGTGGGTAGCTTCTACACCCACGTCCAGGGTTGTGGCAACTTTCAGCCTGGCCTTTGAAGGGAACTGGCTGAGAGCCTAAGGCTTTGGTTGCTTTGTCCCAAAACAAACAGTAACAACGTACACAAGGGTACCCCTTCGTGTTTATGTTTTGCCTAGGAGATGTTTAATGGAAGGGTTTCCCCTCTCCCTAACTGATCTGCAACATCAGGATGGGCTCCACTTGTCAGTCGTGCCCTATATAAAAATTAAAAAAAGGAGATGATGAGTACTCACACTAGTGGAGCATGCTTAGGCTGTCTCTAGCTGGTGTTGTTTATCTTTATGCCCAGTTGAAACATCAAATTGATGTTCTTTACATTTGGCATTTTTTCCTCTTACCCTGTGCTCTCTACATACCTTGTAGAAAGCAGCTGGGAGATGCCTGTCTTTCTAAGACGGATGTTCTCACATGCATTTTACTGAGCATTTCAAGGGCGTGAATGAATTACGTTCCCATAGCAAGTATGTTGCACCAAGAGAACTTGACTGAAAGGGAACTGAAAGTTATGCACCATAACTGATGTTCCCTGAAGGAAAGGAATGCGGTGCAACATAGCTGGCCCTTTTCAATGCTGAAAGCTCGGTGAAGTGCAATTTGGAGAAAGATGGACGGGCGTCAGCCGCTAAAATACCCACAGGGCGGGGCCTCTGGCGCGACGCTGACGCCCCTGCCATAAAGCCGTGAATGTATTCCTTCAGGTAATCGTGCGGGGGCGCAATTCCCATAGCAAGTATGTTGCACCTCGTTCCCTTCCTTCAGGGAACATGAGTTATGGTAAATAACTTTCAGTTTTTATGACCTGTTGCTTTTAATTCTATGCATGCCGTTAATCTATTATGGCCAACTGATGGCTAACATAAAGGGCTATATGATATTGCAACATTTTGGGCTTTTTGCAGTTTTTAACGTTTGACCACAGCTTACTTTTATGCTCCAAAACAGTGACACTACTGCAAAATACTTGGAATCTGCTGTGTATCTTATTATTTTTGATAAATGTTGATTTTTAATTGCATACCCAGCTAAACCAAGTCACAACTTCTTACTTGGATGGACATACAGCTGCTTGCAAAAGAAAATCTAGTGGTTCTTATTGACTTCCCATAATAAAACGGTTTAAAAAAAAACATACTTGAACTGACCTCTTCTCTCATTTCAGTTTAGCACTTGTAGTATCATAAGAGGACTTCATACATTTCTGTGGCTAAACTATTCCTCATCTGTCTGTTTGCTCCAGAAGCCGTTTATCCCCAGCCTCCTCTGTGTTTTTAATGGTTTTTCATTCACTCCCTTGGTACTCCTCTTCATCAGACTGACTGTGTATAATGTAGAGGGGTTCTAGCAGCAGACATGATCCCAGTACTCCCTGTTCCTCATGGGCAAGAAAGAAAAGGTGAATGTTCTGATTGATTTTTAAGGGCTTGTTTATATCATTCACTTCCACTTCCCCCAGTTCTAATTTATTCTTTTTCCCTGACACTAACACCTGCCAGCACAGATGCCACTACCCACTGTGCATTTCTAAACCCACACATAAGCACTCTTAAGCTGTTGATAACCTGAAGTCTTCCTTGATGATATAAGAACATTCAATTTCCAGACTATCACCTGTTGGACACTATTAAATTTAAAATGGTGGAAAAAAGTATGCAAGCAATTTTGCAACACCTTTCTAACACACATTAACACCATTCAAAGTGTTTTTTTGTTTGTTTGTTTTTGTTTGTTTTTACAAGACACATAGTAATATCTACACTAATTATTGCTTATTTATATTAGGTACAAATACAAAGTACAACAACACCATGCATGTTGACTTTAATACTGCAGTATCCACTAAGAAAAAACACAACCAGGAAGGAGTCAGTACTTCCTGCCATTCTGCTTTGTATCTCGCCAGCATGGGTGTGACATTTGTTCTTGTAAGTCAGACGCAAGTTCAAAGGTCATGCAACCAACATGATTCAACTCCAACAGAGCAGATCTGAGCAGGACAATGCACAATATGTGTGCTGTGTGTTCATATTCACAAATACTACTTGGCATAGTGTCATGTGGCAGGCCACAGCTGTAGTTGGCACTCATGAGATCATACGTTCAGGCAACGGTCAAACCCCCCAAATGCCAAAACAAGTGTAATTTCATTGCTGTATGCCATTTTTAAGGTGAATTGATTAAATAATAAAAGTGTTCTGCGTTTAATTAATGTCTTTCAATCAATTCCAGCTAAATTACTGATTATTATTTATGCCAATTAACACCTCAGTTGGACAAGAACTTCTACAGTAGTCAGCCTCACTGAGCCTGAATCAACTCCACAGCTGGAGAAGAGTGAACAAACTGGCATGGTTTCACACACAAAGTCAAACACAATATTACACACATGATTTTGTGAAAAGGTGTGAGGAGGCAATCTGCAAAAAACTGTAAATGTCAAACAGGAATTGTGCAATTATTGTGATTTTAACAAATGCATGACCTTACTGATGGTTCACCATAACATGAATAACAATAAAATAAATAACAAAATATAAAGAAATGAGAGAGGACAAGACTTTTTGACCAGTAAGCCATGCTATTTGAAAATATGTTATTTTAAATTTATATTTACTGTATTATAAGTTGTGACAGACTTTTTATATTAGCTCCAAAAGCATCTGGGGCCCCTGCCGTTTTCCCTTTACATGCTGCCTTTAGGTCAAATTATTAATCAGTTCAACATTTCTTTTCACTGTTATGCCAACGATACACAGCTTTACATCAGGACTGGAGCATCCTCATCTTCCACCTTGTCATCTCCATCTTCACTCACTGCCCTCTCTGCCTGCCTGGAGGCAATTAGGGCATGGATGAATCAGAACTTTCTTCAATTAAACTGCTCCAAGACTGAGGCCATACTGATTGGCACCCCTCACCAGGTACAAACATCTACTATAACAACAATTTCCTTTTCTGGACAAGTCATCCCCCTCTCCACCTCTGTTACTAATCTTGGAATAAAAATGGACTCCAATCTTACATTTGAAAATCACATTAAGCATCTGTTTAAAACTTGCTTCTTCCATCTTCGAAACATCTCCAGACTTCGCCCATCCCTAACTTTTTCCGATGCTGAGAAGCTCGTCCATGCTTTTGTCTCCTCCAGGCTCGACTACTGCAACTCCCTGTTTATTGGAATCCCTGGCAAAAACCTTCAGAAACTTCAATATATTCAAAACAGTGCAGCAAGGATCTTGTTGAGAGTTCGTAAATTTGAACATATTACGCCCATTCTCCATAACCTTCATTGGCTTCCTGTCGCCTACAGAATTCAGTACAAAACTGCTCTCATTACACATCAATGCTTACATGGAGCTTCACCAGATTATCTGAAGGATATTCTTATTCCATACTCATCCACCCGGTCGCTGCGGTCACAGAACAGTAATCTCCTTCACATTCCGAGAACCAAATTAAGGACCATGGGAGACCGGGCTTTCAGTGTGGCTGCCCCCCACCTGTGGAACTCTCTTCCTGACTGTCTGAGAGCCCCACAGTCTGTGGTTGACTTTAAGAGCGGCTTGAAGACCTTTCTTTTCAACCGAGCATACTCTACCTCCTCATGATTCTACTTTTGATCTTAGTTGATACTGTTATTGATTTTACTTGTTTTATTACTTGTTTTATTGACATTTAATTCTGTTGCACTTTGTAGCACTTTGAGATTTTCATTAATGAAAAGTGCGTTATAAATTGAATTCATTATTATTATGACTGAGCTTCTCACCCTATCTCTAAGGGAGAGTCCAGCCACCCTGGACTCTCCGGGAGGGACTCGGAGTAGAGCCGCTGCTTCTCCACATCGAGAGGAGCCAGTTGAGGTGGCTCGGGCATCTGGTTAGGATGCCTCCTGGACGCCTCCCTGGTGAGGTGTTCCGGGCACGTCCCACCGGGAGGAGACCCAGAGGAAGACCCAGGACGCGCTGGAGGGACTATGTTTCTCGGCTGGCCTGGGAACGCCTTGGGATTCCCCCGGAGGAACTGCTCCAAGTGGCTGGGGAGAGGGAAGTCTGGGCCTCCCTACTTAGGCTGCTACCCCCGCGACCCGACCCCGGATAAGCGGAAGAAGATGGATGGATAGATGGATTATTATTATTATTATTATCTGTCAGGCTGCAAATCAAGTAACCACTAATAAAGGGAAATTGGTAGGCTTGTGTTTTAAACAAAAACAGGTTCATCCAAAAGGTAGCAAAAGGATAAAAAGTGGTCAAATCAAGTGAATATATTTTGCAAACATTAACAAGTAGAATATTTAAATATTTTCAACATTAAAATAAACCTCTTTTCATCACTGAGCAAAGAGGAAAACATTCCAAAATATATAATTTCCCCAAAGAAAAAAAGCCAATTTGAGAGTGTAACACCTTTGAAGGTATCAATGATAAATTAACTTTCAGCTGGGATTTTACAAACACACCTGTTCTGTAAAATGAGAATCTACACCAGGCTGAGAACGGTCCATGATCTCAAGCACACATCATCACCAGTGAAATATGTGAACGCTCTGTGATGCATGCACATGCAAATATTTTTATTAACTGACAATGTGCCAGATGGCTAAACAGTTGGAAACAGTGTAAAACGTTGATACATTCTGCTCAATGTCAGCCACAAGCATCAAACTGTGTGTGAACTGTGACTCACATTACAGAAAGCCAATACCCCAACAAATAGTATTAAAACAGCCCCGACAGACTTTAAAAACTGGCAATGATCAAGACAATAGCCTCATCAAGCTGCAGTAATGTAGCTAAATGCAAAAAGAGGGAAAAGTTTTAGCAAAATATTGCAGAGGAAACCCATTCTTCTGGGATGCCTATCTAGCAAAATAAAATAAAAAATCTTGAGTGTTATAAGATTTTTTTTTCTTCATCCACCATAAGCAAACCCTATTTTCATGTAGTGCTCCGTCCATCCCTGACCCACTTTTCCCCCCTGGGTCATGAGGAAATATTCTCCAGCTGGACAGTAGGCGGGGTACACCCTGGGCAGGTTGCAAATCCATCACAGAGTCAAACAACCAGTCACAGGCTCACTCACAACATGTAACAATTTAGAGTTACCAATGATCTTTAACATGCATGTTTTTTAGTCAGCAAGAGGAAATCAAAGTACCAGGACAAAACCTGTGCATGAACGAGGAGAACAGGCAAACTCCACACAGAAAGACCCACTAGCAAACCTGCAACCTTCTTGCTGTGAAGTGACACCTCTAACACCTGCAGTACCACCTGTAAATGCAGAGCCTTCGTTCTTAATAATTACCTCCCATTTTCTCCAAATAAACAAAAAAATAAATATCATGCTCTTGTGTGGGAGGAACACTTGATTTGTTACTTTGTACATTATAGCAAATAAAACATGATTTTGTGTTCAGACTGACAGCATGTTCACCCAGTTGACTGTTTAACATCTCAGTGGGTTATTATTAGAAATAAAACAAGCAAATCTTAAGTTACGATCCAAAAGAAAGGCAGTATTGTGGTGGACCACTAGGGGGCTCTACTCACACCCAGTGGACCGAATGTATTACAGGATGCTTTTATTGTGAAAGGTCCAGAGGACCGGATGTTATGTGGGTATATAAAGCAGTGTTGGGCGGGTTCCCGCCAGTTTAGTAGGAGTTGATTAAAAGGTGAAGTTCTGCAGCCTGTCTCCTGTGTCGTCTCTTCACCTCCTCTTACACTGGTGACCCTCGTGAACTGAATATGTCGACATCTGACGCTTCAGCCAGCTCTCTACTGCTGTCCACGGCTGTGGAACCTACACAGGCGGCCCCGCTCGCTTTTTCGGTGGCCGTTAAAATCCCGGACTTCTGGCTGCACGCGCCTCAGTCGTGGTTCGCCCACATCGAATCACAGTTTGCTCTTCGCGGGATTTCTGTTGACGACACCAAATACCACCATGTGGTTGCTTCGCTGGATCCGCTGACAACCCAGCGGGTAATGAGCCTACTACAAAACCCTCCAGCACAAGGAAAATACGACGCCCTCAAGAAGCTTCTTCTGCGGCGCTACACACTCTCAGAGGCGGAGCGCGCTGAGAAACTATTTTCCTTCTCCGGTTTGGGTGACGGAACAGCTCTCGAGCTCGTGGAGAGCATGTTGTCCTTGCGGGGATCAGACGACTGCGAGTTCCTCTTCCGCCACCTCGTCCTCCGCCAGCTTCCAGCTCCTGTGCGAACCGCCCTGGCCAACTCCCCGTTTCTGCAGGAGAAGGATTACCGCTCGCTGGCCGAAGAAGCCGACCGCATCATTCTAACCGCGAGGACCTTCGCGGTACAGGCGGTGGTCCCGGGATCTCCAGCAGCGCCCGAGTTTCGAGCGACGCACACAGCGCCGGACGAGCCAGCGGTGGTGGCAGGAGTCACTAGCCGCAGGCGGGCAGGTCCCGTTCTTTGTTTCTACCACGCGCGTTTTGGCGCCAAAGCACGACGGTGCGTCCCGCCGTGCAGCTTCAAGCCGCAGGGAAACGAGACCGCCAACAGCCGCTAGCAGTCGCAGCCGTTGGCGAGAAGGAAAGGCTGCTTTTCATCGAGGACTCGAAGTCAGGGAGGCGGTTCCTGGTGGACTCGGGGTCGCAGAGGAGCCTCGTCCCCCCGACTGGCTCCGACAGGTTGGCTGAAGGCTGCGGGCCACAGCTAACCGCGGCGAATGGCTCTCCCGTCAAGACGTTTGGCGAAAGGTTGGTGACTGTGCGTTTCCATGAACGGGACTTCCGGTGGAACTTTGTGGTAGCTGCTAGCTCGGTCCCTATTTTAGGGGCTGATTTTCTTTGTGCTCACGGGCTCCTTGTTGACATTGCTAACAGACGTTTGATCGACGCTGTGTCTTTTTCGTCACTGCCTTGTAAGACGCGAGGAGCTGGGCCTTTAATACATGCTAACTTTTTAGCTTCGGGTAATGTGTTTCAACGTTTATTGTCTGAGTTTCCCTCGCTGACTGTTCCTGATTTTGCAACCACAAACACAAAACATGGGGTCGAACATTATATTCCCACAACGGGGCCCCCGGTGTTCGCACGTGCACGCCGCCTCGATGCTACTAAGCTAGCAATCGCACAGGAAGAGTTTGCTAACATGGAGCGTTTAGGCATCGTGCAGCGCTCAAACAGTCCGTGGGCCTCCCCCCTCCACATGGTGCCCAAGGCAGATGGCAAATGGCGGCCATGTGGAGATTTCCGCCGCCTCAATAACATCACAGAGAACGATCGTTATCCCATCCCCCACATCCAGGATTTTTCAGTGCACCTGGCTGGGACCTCCATTTTTTCTAAAGTAGATTTAGTACGGGGGTACCACCAGGTTCCTGTGCATGTGGAGGATGTCCCTAAGACCGCTGTTATCACGCCTTTCGGCCTGTTTGAGTTTTTGCGCATGCCTTTTGGTCTTAAAGGTGCAGCACAAACATTTCAGCGGTTGATGGATTCAGTCCTAAGGGGTCTGTCCTTCGTATTTGTGTACTTGGACGACATCCTGGTGGCTAGCAGCTCGGCTGAGCAGCACTTGTCCCACCTCCGTGAGGTTTTTCAGCGCCTGGCAGCACATGGCCTGATTGTAAACACAGCGAAATGCCAGTTTGGGCTGCCAGTCATTGACTTTTTGGGCCACCGCATTTCCGCAAGTGGCGCCGTCCCGTTACCAAACAAAGTGCAGGCGGTGTCAGATTTCCCACAGCCCCAGTCTGTTAAAGCGCTACAAGAGTTTTTGGGAATGGTTAACTTCTATAACCGTTTCCTCCCCAGGGCAGCACAACTGCTGAGTCCGCTCTATAGAGCGCTGAAAAAGAAAAAGCCCAACGACAGCGTGGACTGGACACCAGAACGCCTACAGGCATTTGGTGACGCTAAAGCTGCACTGGCCACTGCTGCCCTTTTGGCCCATCCATCCCCAGCGGCGCAAATAGCTTTAACAACCGACGCATCTGATGTTGCGGTGGGGGCTGTGTTAGAACAGCAGGTTTCCGGGGTTTGGCAGCCGCTTGCATTTTTCAGCCGTACGCTGCGGGACAATGAGCTGAAATACAGTGTTTTTGACAGAGAGTTGCTGGCGCTTTACCTGGCTACACGCCATTTCAGGTTTTTCCTGGAAGGCCGCCAGTTCACTGCATACGTTGACCACAAACCCCTGGTGTTTGCTATGTCAAAAATTTCTGACCCCTGGTCTGCTCGCCAGCAACGCCACCTCGCAGCGGTGTCTGAATTTACTACAGACATTCAGCATGTGGCTGGAAAATCCAATGTGGTGGCTGACTGTCTCTCCCGGGTGCTGATCGCTCCCGTGTACGTTGGCATCGATTTTTCTGCTATGGCTGCGGACCAACGTAGCGACGCAGAAATACTCGAGCTCCAGTCCGGCCCCACAGGCCTCGAGTTGGAGGAAAGGCGGGTGAATGACGGAGGTCCTCTCCTGCTCTGTGACGTATCTACGGGCAGGCCCCGCCCCCTGGTTCCAGTTTCATGGCGACGCCGCGTTTTTGACTCCTTACATTCCCTTTCTCACCCAGGTGTTAGAGCCTCTGTGAAACTGGTCAGCTCAAAGTTTGTTTGGCCCGGTCTGCGTAAAGCAGTTAAGGAGTGGGCAGCAGCGTGTGTTCCATGCCAGCGTGCTAAGGTCAACAGGCACACCAAAGCACCGTTGGAACCTTTCCCCATCCCAAGTCGGCGGTTTGATCATGTGCACGTAGACCTAGTAGGCCCTCTGCCTCCATCACAGGGTTTTACTCATCTGCTGACTATGATAGACCGGACCACCAGGTGGCCAGAGGTGGTTCCTCTGACGTCCACAACATCTGCAGTGGTGGCCCGGGCCTTTTTGTCTACCTGGGTTGCACGTTTCGGCCCCCCTTCAGACATTACATCGGACAGGGGCCCGCAGTTTGTTTCGGAGCTTTGGTCTACCATGGCCAAGGGTCTGGGGACTAACGTTCACAGGACCACCGCTTACAACCCCCAAGCTAATGGTTTGTGTGAACGGTTTCACAGGTCATTGAAAGCTGCACTTCGTGCTGCATTGACCGGTGACAACTGGATTGACCGCCTTCCCTGGGTTTTGTTGGGGTTGCGTACCGCAACCAAAGAAGACCTGAGCTCTTCCCCGGCTGAAATGGTTTACGGTCAGCCTGTGCGCGTCCCCGGTGAGTTTTTACCTGAGGTACCCTCACCACAGTTCGCTCCACCGTTGCTCCATCTTTCACCTCAGGAGGCCCCTTTTCGTGTCCCCGGTCCGGTACACCATTGTTTACCGCAGTCATTTGTCCCTAAGAGTCTGGAGTCCTCTAAATTTGTTTTTGTCAAACACAATGCA
>JBBPBX010056628.1:0-22699 GCA_038048925.1 Garcialebias charrua
GATCGCTTCTCAGGACAGAATGTCAGAGAAGTTATTTAAGTCTTCATCATTTACATTTCCTGTTTCTGTGTAGTACGGCAAGCAGCTGTACGTGAACTACCAGGAAGCCATGAAAAGGACAGAGGCTGCCTACGATTGGTCCTCCCTGTCCACCCCTAGCATCCGGTCAGGCTCCAGTTCTGCCAGCATTCCCGGTTAGTTCCATTTTCTGAGCACCGAGAGATGTTTTTTTAAACTTTTGTGGCATAAAAGGAAATTTATTTAGTGGCTCACAGGGCTTTGTGCAAATACTACAAATAATTAATATCTTGATGCAGATGGGTCTTGGGACAACAAGCTAACATCTAGTTTGGGGGAGGGGCCTAAAATGTTTGAGATGAGTCTTATCTCAATCTCGTTCTGATTATAACCACTAGCTCATCGATCCAGCATGTGCGCGTATCAGTGTTATTCTAAGGCTTAATGTGAAGAATCGTTTAAAACAAAAGGTTTTTATATGGCATTTTATGGTATAGTCTCCATCCATACAGCCGTAAACAAACCTAAAACTATAGGTCAAGGTCACAAATCAAGGTCAAAGTTTATGCAAGGTCTTGTCCGGGCTAAAACTCCTGATCCGCTAAAGATAATTTACAAATTTGTAACATTTAAAGTTTAAATGCAGTATCACTAGACGAGGTGTTGCGTAATATTTTCATCAGCCCAGCTTCAAGGTCACAAATGAAGGTCAAAGGTTATGCAAGGTCTTGTCTGGGCCAAAACTCCTGATCTGCTCAAGATAATTAACATTTAATATATAAACGCAGCATCACTAGACAAGATGTTGCGTAATATTTTCATCACCCCAGCTTCAAGGTCACAAATCAAGGTCAAGGTTTATGCAAGGTCGTGCCTGGGCTAGAACTCCTGATCTGCTCAAGATAATTAACATTTAATATACAAATGCAGCATCACGAGATGAGGTGCTGCGTACTATTTTCATCACCAGCTTCAAGGTCACAAATCAAGGTCAAAGGTTATGCAAGGTCTTGCCTGGGCTAGAACTCCTGATCTGCTCAAGATAATTAACATTTAATGTACAAATGCAGCATCACTAGATGAAATGTTGCATAATATTTTCATCACCCCAGCTTCAAGGTCACAAATCAAGGTCAAAGGTTATGCAAGGTATTGCCCGGGCTAAAACTCCTGCCCTGCTCAAGATAATTTTATATTTAATATACAAAAGCATCATCATGAGACGGGATGTTGCGCAATCTTTTCATCACACCCTAGCTTCAAGGTCACAAATTAAGGTAAAAGGTAATTCAAGGTCTTGCCCGGGCTAGAAATCCTGATCTGCTCAAGGTAATTTAACACTTAATATACAAATGCAGCATCACTAGACAGGGTGTTGGGTAATATTTTCATCGCCCCGGCTTCAAGGTCACAAATCAAGATCAGTGTTAAAATGAGGTTTTTGCTTGTCCCGCCTATAACTTCAGGTCTGCTGAAGATAATTTAACAAAGTTTGATATAAATTTGTACCGCCACTAGACAGCGTGAAACTAAACTTTTTATCTCAGCTTCAAGGTCAAAGGTTATACAAGGTTATTTATTGCCTGTCTGGGCCATTTCAAAACATTGTTGTACTGCTATGCTTGACTGGCGTATAACATTCTGTTTGCGGTTGTTGTCTTGTCAGAGTCCCAGTCCAATCATTCGGGACACTCAGACAGCGGCGTGGACACCGGCTCCTCTCACGGCCGCTCTCAGAGCGTCGTGAGCTCCATCTTCTCTGAAGCCTGGAAGAGGGGTACCCAGATGGAGGAGAGCTCAAAGGTGCGTCTTTCGCTCACACAGGTTTGACTTCAGGTTCTCTGACCCGCGTAACCAAGACCCGTCTTTTCCCCCGCAGATGAGGACGGAAGCGTCCCGAGGGTCGACGCATTCCTCCCACAGCCACCGACACCACAGCCAGCATTCAGTGGACCATCCGATCCTCACGACGCCTGCGCCTCCGCCCTCATCGGAGCAACCTCCAACGCTGACTCCGCCGCAACACCACCAGCCGCCTCCGTCTCCTCAACGAACCCCGCAGCCGTCGTTTCCTCCTCCGCCGGAGCCGCCGCAGAGTCCCAGTCAGCCGCCTCCGTCTCCACCGCCGCCGACCAACGACAACTTCACGCCACCGCAGCCAACTCCTGCCCCTCCTCCTCCCCCACCACCACCACCTCCGCCGCCTCCTCCCCCAGTCCATACGGTGTCCCACCACACCCTGCCTCCCACCATGTACAAGTACAGCACCATCACCCGGCTGCAGAACCAGAACTCAGCCCTGAGTCATAAATTACCCGGTCACCTCCATGTAAAGGCTCACAAAGTCCTCCCCCCGGCGCCAGCACCACCTAAAGCGGAGGTCGTCAAGCCCAACGTGAATCATATCGCTGCAAGGACTAACGTGCCTCCTCCGCCGCCGCCGCCTCCTCCACCGTCCATGCCAACTCCAGGTTCCGCTATGGCTGTGTTGAGGTTGGGCCCTCCCAGCCCGCTTGCTCCGCCTCCTTTCATCCCTGATCCCCCACCTGCTCTACAGGCAAACAGCGCGGCATTTCCTCCCCCTCCTTCACCTCCTCCGCCACCTTCCGCACCTGCTCCACTGAGCCAGGCGGTGTACGCCACTGGGCTCAAGCGAGCCCCGCAGGAGCGATTCCCGAGCCCGCCGCGAGAACTCCTGTCTCCAAATGGAGATTTTGAGGATTCCCCGCCACCTGCTCCCGCTCCACCACCTCCGCCGCCGCCTCCTCCCCCTCCGCCGCCGCCTCCTCCCCCACAGCAGCTCCCAGTACCAGCCCAGTTCCCACCTCCTCCTGGACCCCCACCGGCACCACCTAAAACCTTCACCCTTGGGTTTGTCCCTCAGACTGCTCCAAAGCCCACGTCTCCGGTTTCTCCGTTCCCTCCTGCTCCACCTCCTGCTGCCATGAGTGCACCAGCTCCACCGCCGCCCCCGCCTCCTCCTCCACCTCCCCTCACAGTGGGACCTGTAAAGAAGCAGCTCACCCATCCTCCCCCCACGCTGCCCAAGCTGAACAGCCTGACCAAAACGACGAGCGTTCCTCCTGCAGGAGCAGCTCCTGCCATGTCTTTAGTGAAGCAGCTTGCGAGTCAGTTTCCAGGAGCTTCATCTCAAGCGGCGAATCACACCGAGAGCCCCAAAGCCCCCCTCTCCCCCCCGGCGGTGAAGACCAAACCCAAATGGCAGCCTGTGGGCAGCCAGCACTTTCAGTCTCCTGAGTTTCCCCCTCCTCCTCCTGCAGAAAGCAAAAACTGTTTTCCTGCTCCGCCGCCGCCTCCTCCGCCACCTGTCTCAGGCCCAACACCACCACCTCCTCCTCCGCCACCTGTCTCGGGCCCAACACCACCACCTCCTCCTCCGCCACCTGTCTCGGGCCCAACACCACCTCCTCCCTGCCACCTGTCTCAGGCCCAACACCACCTCCTCCTCNTCAGAGTCAGAGTCAGAGAGTCTTTATTGTCATTTGCACCGCATGTGGTACATGTGATGAAAACGAGATTATGTACACAGGGTCCCAGTTACATCCCACATCAAAAAGTGAGAGGAAAAACATTAATAACATCTAGGATCTGACTATGGAGGAACATCAACTAGAAATACACTAAGCACTAATGTAATAGAAAAACATCATTATAAACATACATGTACACATATATGTGTACATGTGAAGTGTTTGATGAGACTAATCTGATACATTCTGTTCTTCAGATTGAAAGAGTGAAACAAAAACAAAAGAACAACTTTCTCTTGACCTTGTTCCCTCAGTTCAGACACACCAATGCAATTGTAGTGATGGGCTCTCAAGAACGTGTGAATATCATACAGCTGAAGTAAAACAACAGAAGATCATTAATGTGATATCAAATTTAACTGAATGATGCTTAAAGTACAATAATATAATCCTCAGATTTAAAAAAGTAAAGTTCAGAGACATGTATTTTGAAAAAAATATATATAAATTTAAAAGAGCGAAGCAAATTTGGGTTCATAAAGAGTCACAATGTTTTGCATGTAAGTGGCATTCTCCTAGAGTACAGGATATATTTTTTTTTTAAATCTGTTTTTTACCAAGTTTTAAAAACAATTAAAATATCACGTAAAGTGTTCAAAAGTACACAGTAGATTCCACCATGCCAATATTTAATAAACAAAAACAAAGTCAAAATGGAAAAGCTATGTGAAAAACCTAAGCCTACCAATTCTGATTCTGTAGGATTTGAAAGGGAAAGCAACAAGTGCTGCTGATCAAATGGACCTGATCAACTTTTCATCACTAAACATCTGACTCTTTCAACAGTTTTCTATCTAAGGCATGCAGTTGTGTGTGAACACAATGCCAATAATTGTGCTAAGAATGCTGCTATTAACTGTGTCATTTCAAGAACAGGAAAGACATCTGCACTGACCTTAGACTTATACTGATTAGCCCTCCTGTCATTTTATAAACTAAAACTCAGCAGGAACACAATAACAGAAGCCGCTTGTTGTAACGGTGGAAATAGTCTGCATATTAGGTTCTGGTTGTTTAAGGTCCACCTACTCTCCTGCACACAGTCATGGTGTTAAACAAAGTTCTTATAAAGGAAGAAATAAGCAACTGCAGCTAAATTTATTGAAAAACAAATATGTGAAGGAAGAGCAACAAAAAGTCTGTTAATCAGAGATTGAGCAAAAGTTTTGAACATGTGCAGGTTAGTATGAAAAAAAAAGCCCATCCATATAGTAAATAATAACTAATATACCTTTCAGCTGCTAATGCTTTGTTTACACTATTACAGAGATTTTACTAAATATTAGTCAAAAGTCAAAGTCAAAGTCAAATTTATTGTCAGAACTGCAATATGTACAGGACAGACACAGGACCGAAATTGCGTTTCTCTCAATCCCTCGGTGCAGCAGTAACCATCTAAACACTAAAACATTTAATAAACATAAGCATAAAATAGTAAAAGTGTAACACTGTCCTGAGTTTTTTCATAATAGTATACAAGTATGAAAATTTACACCAACACTGAAACTATTTCAGTTTTGATTAAGATTAATTAAGATTTTGTGCTGGTTTTTTTCACCTTTTGTTCACATGCAAACTGCAGCTTTGGAACACACACACACACACACACACACACACACGCACGCACGCACGCACGCACGCACACACACACACACAAAACCGTTTCATAAAATGTGTGTGGGGGAGGGGGCTTTCAACATTGTTTTATCTTCTCTCCTTGACAAATTTAGCTTTTTTAATCTGCAATGTAAAGACCTGTTTTATATGTGCCCACTCTAACTTAATGACTGAAATTAAAACGACAATTGAGCAGACAGGGTGTATTGCATCTGATTTGATTTCTGTTGAGCAAACTGCCAAGAGACTTCGACCATGTGTTGAAAAAGTTAATAGACACATTTTTAAATGTGTCAATGAATTAAATATGGTACAATTGTATTGGGAGAGTCTTTTGGCAAGCATTATGATGCATTGTTGATGCATTTGGGGATTGGTGGTGCAGTGATTACAAAAGATGGGCTTGTGATCAGAAATTTGCAGGTTCAACTCCAGGTACTGTCAAAATCAAAATGTGGATGGAAAAGTTGGAGCACCCACACCTGCCTCCACCCTAATTTGCCCCACTCTGGGCCCTTGAGCAAGGCCCTTAACCCCCACAAATTGCTCCCAAAAACAGGTCTCTCTTGAAAATGAGTTCTCGTGATTCAATGAGACTACCTGTATAAATAAAGGGTAAAAAAAAAAGTTAATGTGAAGTTCCTTCCATGTCTGTGTATTTCAGTGTTTGTTTGTTTGTTTGTTTGTTTGTTTGTTTGGAATGTCCATTTAAAATCACTGGAGTAGTGTAAGTACCTAACTTACTGTACTTTATATGTTTGTTTATTTTTAAAAACTATTTTATTTTATAATGGCTAATTTGACTCTTACTCAGTTTATAAAAGCTGAATACCGAGGAGGAAAAGCAACCTGCTGTTTAACTGTGTCATTTTAATAGTAAGAATTATAGTTAATCAAAACAACCACATTGGTCAAGCGTACAAGAAATATTTTTAAACTAATACATTTTCCCAAGTCTTTAAATAAAATAATACTATTTTATTTTAATGAGAAACTTCTTAAGCCCCATGTTTGTTTGTTTTTTTGGTCCATTTGAATGAAAAAAATATATATTTTAAACCTCAAGATTGATTTATTTATTTAAATATGACCTTTTAGAAACCGTGAAATGTAACTTTTCCCCCCCTGCTTGCTCTCAATGAGGACGGACGTTTTCCCTTCTGTCCCTCTCTCCTGCTTTGCTCTTTTAGTCCATGGCCAGACCCCAATTTTTTGGACACGGGTACCACTCAAGGTGGCTAACGTTGCAAACCTTTTTTGAAAGCTTGAAATCTCAGCTTTACAATAAGCTATGATAGCAATCGCAGTTTCATAGCTGTTAGATGTTACAGCTGTTTAAGGAAACAAAATTAACAATTTTTGGCCACTACTATTAATTTAATGTTTATTATTTATTTTGTTTAAAAAAGCATATTTGCATGTACAAAAAAGTACACATTTATGTTTTCTGGGCTGGGCAATCCATTTCTGATGACCTTTTTGTAAAATAAGGACAAGGTCATTGTGAAAGTCAAGGTCAAATACAAAGAATATAGTAAAATCTAATATAAGTTCTAAATATCTGATTCTTAACATCTGTATACATATAATTATATAATTATGTATACATATAATAGAAGGAAATGTATGATCATTCATCAAGATTAACGCCCGGAAGGCCTCTGGTCCTGACAACATACCTGGTCGTGTGCTGAAGGACTGTGCAGGGGAACTCGCAGCGGTCTTCACGGACATCTTTAACATCTCACTGAGCCAGGCCATCGTCCCCACCTGTTTCAAAGCCACCACCATCATCCCTGTCCCAAAGAAGGCAACGCCCGCATGCCTCAATGACTATCGCCCAGTAGCACTCACCCCCATCCTGATGAAGTGCTTTGAACGGCTAGTCATGAAAAGCATCACATCTGTCCTCCCTGACTCCCTGGATCCCTTCCAATTTGCATACCGACCTAATCGCTCAACCGACGATGCCATCTCCTCTGCCCTTCACACAGCTCTCACACATCTGGACACGAAGGACTCTTATGTTAGAATGCTGTTCATCGACTTCAGCTCGGCATTCAACACCATCATCCCCCAACAGCTCATCCTTAAACTGGACAGTCTGGGGCTGAACACCTCAATGTGTAACTGGCTGCTAGACTTCCTGACCGGGAGACCACAGACAGTACGGGTCGGGAGTAACACATCTAGCACCATCACATTGAACACAGGGGCCCCACAAGGATGTGTGCTGAGCCCCCTTCTATTCACCCTGCTAACACACGACTGCACACCATCATACAGCTCCAACCACTTCATCAAGTTTGCGGACGACACAACAGTGGTGGTCTCATCAGCAACAACGATGAGACGGACTACAGGAACGAGGTGAGCCGCCTGGCCTTGTGGTGCGGACACAACAATCTCACTCTCAACGTGGAGAAGACAAAGGAGATTGTTGTGGACTTCAGGAAGAAGGATGCCCAACATGCCCCTCTGACCATCAACAGCACCGCAGTGGAGAGAGTAGACAGCACCAAGTTCCTGGGAGTGCACGTCTCAAAGGACCTGTCCTGGAGCAGGAACACTGCAGCACTGGCAAAGAAGGCTCACCAGCGTCTCTACTTTCTCCGCAAGCTGAAAAGGGCTGGAGCTTCAACCCCCATCATGAGCACCTTCTACAGAGGTGCCATAGAAAGTGTCCTGACCAGCTGCATCACTGTGTGGTTTGGTGCATGTACTGCATCCTGCCGCAAGAGCCTCCAGCGCATTGTGAGAGCAGCTGAGAAGATAGTCGGCACCTCCTTCCCCTCACTGCAGGACTTACACAGCAAACGCCTCACTCGGAAAGCCCACTGCATGGCAGGTGATCCCACACACCCACTACACAGCTGCTTCAGACTGCTGCCATCAGGGAGGAGACTGAGGAGTCTCCAGGCTCGAACCAGCAGACTGAGAGACAGCTCTGTTCATCAGGCAGTCAGGATGCTAAACACTCTGCCTGCTCTGCCCCCCCTCCCATTTGAACTGCCTTAACACTAAAACTTTCTCACACATTACCACACAACACAAAGATTTTAACACTGGACTCTGTGTCATCAAACGGGTTATTCACTAAACTCTCGGTCATGTGCTCATACAGTTTGCACTACTTCTCATACTTGCACTAATGTTTGTATTACATCACTGCCTATAATCATAATACTGTTTACATTCTCTGTTTACATTTATTAATACTGTTTACTTTTATTACTACTGCTTACATGTAATTACTACTGTTTACATTTACACTACTCTAATATCTACACCACTGCTGATACATATACAGTGTGCTCTGAACGGTCTTATTTAGGGATGCCCAATGTGCCTTACTGCATATGCCACTTTTTGCCTCTATAACAACATCAACTACTACCTCATACATATACTGTGTACATTAACTCATACGCTGCTTTGCCACTTTGCAAATGTCAATGCTAGAAACCTTTAGTTTATTTTAGTTATACTTTTTATACTCTTTTTTTTATACTAGTATGCAAAAACTCAGGACAGTATTATGTTCATTAAATGTTTAATGTTTTAGTTTTAGAGTTGGTGTAAATTTTCATACTCTTATACCACTATGCAAAAAACTCAGGACAGTGTTAGTTTTACTATTTTATGCTTATGTCTATTATTATATGTTTCAGTGTTTCAATGTTTAGATGTTTACTGTTGCACCGAGGGACTGAGAGAAACGCAATTTCGGTCCTGTGTATGTCCTGTACAGTACATATTGCAGATCTGACAATAAAGTTGACTTTGACTTTGACTTTGATGTTTATTTGAATTGAATATTTAAATAATCCATTTAAAACTTAATTTAAACTTTATTTCAGTGTAGTTTTGCCTTTAACAGGAAACACAGAGCTGATACGCACTCTGAATCGTCTTGGTCATGGTGTTTCCTACTCCCAAATAAAGGAGATAGACACATCACTCTGTGTTCAGAAGCTAGAATTTTCAAAGGATGATATCCCACTGCCAGAAAACATCTACCCTGGGGTATTCACAACCCTGGCCTGGGACAACATTGACAAACTTGAGGAGACACTCTGTGGGGAAGGCACATCCCACAGAGTGAATGGCATTGCTGTCCAGCCCAAAATAGCAGGACCCTTACCAGAGCGTGTTCTACCTACCTTCACCAAATCCAAAAAGTGGAGCATCAGTCCTGTCCCAGTAATGCTACCAACCTACAATGTTGGGAATCGAGCTGGTCCCCCAAGGATTAAGAGTATAGATGCCGATACTACGAGAGAAGTTCAAGATGCAAAGTTCAAGAACCATATCTGGCTCCTGACTCGCATGTCGGACCCTGATAACCAGACCATCAGCAGTTGGACTGGTTTCAACATCCAGATTCGCAACAACATCACTGTTTCCCAGGATACTGTGGGCTATCTTCCTACTATCAATGCCCCTGCAACAGAGATGTCCACTGTGAATGAAGTGCTGGAGCAAACACTTCGCATCATGCAGTCCTTACAACTGAAGGAAATAGTGTGTGTGTTTGACCAAGCACTATTTGCTAAGGCTGCTGAGATAGTGTGGAAACATGACAAATTCAAGAATATCATCATCAGAATGGGTGTTTTCCACACAATCTGCAATCTCCTCTCCATCATGGGTAAGAGGTTCCAAGATGCAGGACTCAGCGACCTGTGTGTGGAATCTGGGGTCATTGCACAAGGATCAGTGGCTGGGCTGATGGAAGGCCGCAAGTACAACAGAGCAGTTAGAGTCCACAAGCTTGTGTACGAGGCACTGATGCGGCTTGCATGGAAAGGTTTCATTCCTTGGCTCCAGGACAACCATACAGAAGATGTCCATCACCTGGAAGAAACCCTGAAGAACATTGGAGACTTCCACAGCAATGTCTCTCAAGAATCCATCAAACTGTTGATTGAGGATGAATCATGCACACGCACCTTGAAGCTCTTTCACATATACCTGGAGTCCCTCAGGAATGCACAGAGCCTGTCAGCATTTTGGATGTCTTACCTAGATTTGGCAGAAATCATGCTGGATCTCATTCGAGCTACTAGAGAAGGAAACTGGATGCTTCACCTTGCAGCTATCCGAAAGATGATCCCATGGTGTTTTGCTTATGACAAGGTGAACTACGCACGCTTCCTGACCTACTACTATGCCACAATGTCACAACTTCCCATAGAACACCCAGATGTTTATGCTTACTTCATGAAAGGTGGCTTTGCAGTACAGATCGGGCCCCAAAATCCCTTTGGACATATTCCTGTAGATCAGACAATTGAAGAAACTATCAACAAAGACACCCAGACGCCCGGTGGAACAAAGGGGTTTAGCCTGAAAGCTGGAGCTGTGGCCAAGTACTATCTCACAGCTGAATACCGTAGCAGATACCTGCGACAATTGAGGACCATGATACACGTGGGCCAACATGACTTCAAACATCCTGACCTACTGCTGCCTAGGATACAAAGAGATGAGGCCGATACCCAGTCCCTTGTTCAGCTGATGGAGGTCAGTTGGATGAATCCCTTCAACTGTGATCAAGGCGAGCTGGTCAGCCTGTCAACTGCCACTATTGCACCGCACAATGTAGCCAAAGACCTTCTTGAAGCCAATGACATAGGGGAAAAGGCATACCAAGCTTTCAAGCAACAGCGCATGGAAGCAGATACCCCATCCACAAAGTTCTATGAAACAATGACAAAGAAGAAACTGAAAACATTCTCAGACATCAGAATGCAGTCCCTTCGCCATAGTCAATCCAGAGAAGTAGTCCTTAAAGCTGACAGAAAGCTGTTTGGCCAGATGATCCTTGTTGCAGAAAGCAGAAAGCTGCACATGAGTGAAGTACTGGCTCATCCTCTTGGGCCTTTGCCATGGACACTTGCAAATGGAGATGGGTCTTTACGTAAAACCAACAAAGCAGCCCTAGCCAGAGAGCTTGAGAAGATTGTTTCTCCTGCAGAAGTCATCCCAGGTTCATCTGCAACGGTCATTGATGGGATGAGTCTGGTCCAGAAACTGAAAGGAAATGACAAAACCTTCTCACAGCTTGCAGAACTGACATTGTCCAGTGTTCTCCATGAAGGTACAGAGAGCTGCCGCATCGATGTCGTGTTTGACGTTTACAAGGAGACGTCCATTAAAGATGCAGAAAGAGTCAACAGGGGTGCAGACTCAGGAATCCAAATCAAAAACATTGCACCAGGGCACCACATTAAACAATGGAGGAAGCTACTTTGCAGCCCTTCTAACAAAGCAAGTCTGATCAAGTTCCTGGTAGAGCAGTGGAAGGAACCAAAACACCGAGCAAAACTGAAAGACAAGGTGTTATACGTTACCTGTGAACAACTGTGCTTCAAGATCACCAATGAAAAATGGGAAGAGTCCACAGAGCTAAAGTGCTCACAGGAAGAAGCAGACACCCGTCTCCTGCTCCATGCTCTTCATGCATCACAATCTGGCTACAAGTCTGTGGTCATAACTGCTGAGGATACTGATGTCTTGGTTCTGTGCCTGGGGGTCAGTGAGAGTATTGCATGTCCTATTTACCTGAAGAGTGGCACAAAGACCCGAACACGGTTCATAGATATAACCAGCCTCAGGCATGCACTGGGAGGTGGTGTCTGCGATGGTTTGATTGGCATGCATGCCTTTACAGGCTGTGATACAGTCAGTGCATTTGCTGGACGTGGAAAGATGACGGCCTTTAAGCAGATGAAGTCTGACAAGGACATACAGGTGGCCTTCAGTGAACTTGGACGTTCTTGGGAGTTATCTGCAGAACTGTTTCAAAAGCTGCAACAGATCACTTGTCACATGTACATGGCTTCCACTAAAACTGCTGAAGTAAACAAGCTCCGATATCAGCTGTTCTGTGCAAATCGAGGAGAGGTCGAGTCAAGTCAGTTGCCTCCTTGTGAAGACTGTCTCTTCATGCATTCTCTCCGTGCAAACTATCAAGCTGCCATTTGGAGGAGATGTCTGGTTAACCAACCCTTTGTCCCAAGCCCAAAGGACTGTGGTTGGACAACAGACGAAGATGGTAAGTTGGCTATCCAGTGGATGCGTGGCTCACCTGCCCCAGATGCCGTGCTGCAGCTTCTCTCATGCAAATGTGTGCGTTCATGCAAACTACCAGAGTGTACCTGTCTCAACAATGGCTTGAAGTGCACAGACATGTGCAAGCTACAGAACTGCAAAAACCAATCCAGCAAAGAAGAATCAGAAGTACAGCAGTCTGACTCTGATGACGACGATGAAGACGAATAGCTTGTACCAATCAATGACACTTACCCACTCATAGTGGCACTGATTTGTGAAATTTGTTTTTTGTGCACATGAAACTAACAATTTTGTTCAAAACATTCCTTCTATACATTTTTGAAAATATATAATGTTCTCTATCACAAAAATGTTAATTTTTTGAACTACATAGGATATTCTGGTGAAAGCAATAAAAAATTGCCATTAATACAGATTTGTTGTTTATTGACCTTACACTATGACCTTGACCTTTATCAAGTGACACTGTGATTTTATGATATGGCAAATTCCATTATGAAGACTTTATAAAATTCTTCATAATGGAATTGGCCATATCATAAAAACACCTTTTGCTTACAAATAGCACATAATGCTATGTTATGAAAAATAACATTTTCGCTATCTCCACATGACGAGATAGACACATAGAATCATAGCTGCAGTACACATATATGAATATTATATATTTTCTGAGAGCTGAGAATATTCTGAGTTAGAAAAAAGACATTTGGTGCATTTAAAGCCATTTTAATAATTAAAAAAACACTTATTTTTTACTTGACCTTGAACGTTCACAATGACCTTGAACTTGTTTTAACTAATGATTTTCACATTTACATTGTCAATATTAATAGCCATATTTATAGACACTTTTTGTTGGAAAATATACATTTCTGGTAAAATATACAAGATTTAGTAAAGTCAACATAGGCATTAAATATCCTCAACTTTGTTGTCATAAAATCGCTATAACTTGTAACAGCTACAAAACTGTGATTGCTATCATAGCTTATCATAAAGGTGAGATTTCAAGCTTTCAAAAATGGTATGACAGCCTTAGCCACCTCCGGTGGTACCGACTTCCAGTCTGGCCCATGGACTATTTGTCTTGTGATTTCTATCAGAGCCTCTCACTACATAGCATCTGAATGGTAAATTATGGATCTCGTCAGCCAGTCTCTAAATGCAATTGATAAAACTTTCTCAACGAGAAGACAGGGCGAAGGAGAGCCTTCATGCCCTGAAGGGACACTAGCAGCTAGATACACTATAGATTCCTGGGGCCAGTGAAAGATGGTGTGCTTGTCTGTATTGTCCGTTGAGGACGTAGAAGACATGTACATAATTGGATTTATAACTGAAAGTTATGCACCATAACTCATGTTCCCTGAAGGAAGGGAATGAGGTGCAACACTATTGCTATGGGAATTGCGCCCCAGCGCGATTACCTGAAGGAATACATTCACTCCTTTACGGCAAGGGGCGTCAGCGTCACCCCAGAGACCCCATCCTCTGGGTACTTAAGATAAGGACGCCCATCCTACTTTCTCCAAGTGCACTTCACCGAGCTTCAGCATTGAAAAGGGCCAACTGTGTTGCACCTCGTTCCCTTCCTTCAGGGAACATGAGTTATGGTGCATAACTTTCAGTTCCCTTATCAGTCAGTCACTCGGTGCAACACTATTGCTATGGGAACGTAATTCATTCATGTCCTTGAAATGCTCAGTAAAATGCATGCTTGTGAGAACTTCTGCCTTTACACATCAGGCATCTCTCGGCCGCTCTCTATAGTATATTTAGAGGGCACAGCCTGAGAAGGAACGTCACATGCAAAAACATCCACCTGATGTTTCCACTAGACATATTTGTAGAGCTCCGGCTAGAGGCAGCACAGACGTGCGCTGCTGGTGCATTGCTCACCATCTCCTACTTCCCTAGACAATTTGGGAAGCAGGAGGAAAAAAGATCAAAGAGCAAAAAAGAACTCCTTGGGCCTCTGACATTTCAGATGGCACCATTTAGGTATAAAACTTGGTTTATACACCGGGTGACCTTTGACCCCTCAGGGGCAAAGCTGTCTTACACACAGGGTGCACAGACGCGCTTAAAGAATCCTTTATCTGCCCACTGAACAGATGATTTCTTAGGAATGTCAAAGGGACCCAGCCTGAGGTCAGAGACCTGTTAGTGAGGGGGGGAAATCCCTTCCTCAGTACGCTCCTCATGAGAGCATGTGCACCAAATGTTTCCCTTTTTTTTTTTTTTAAGGAAAACCAGTCAGGCCTGAGGTCTTCAGCCTGTTCCCATCAGAGGCCAGGCTGAAAGTTGCCACAGCTCCGGACGTGGGTGGAGAAGCTGCCCATGTGCCTGGGTCAGCAGGTCCCTGTGAGAGGGCAGTTGCCATGGTGTCCCTGACAACATTAGATCAGCTCTGGGAACCACGGTTTTTGTGGCCACCTGGGGGCTATCAGTATCAGGGAGAGGGCTCCCTTACGTACACGTTCCAGCGTCACCTGAATCAGAGGGACAGGTGGAAAAGCATAATACAGCACCCCTGCTGCCAAACATGGGCCAAGGCATCCGTTCCCAAAGGTGCGTCTGTTTCCTTTAGAGAGAAGTAGAGGTCACATTGTGAGCTGGCCCTACATGCGAACAGGTCTACAGAGGCTCTCCCGTATCGTGACCAGATATGATCCACGACTCGTGGGCTCAGCCTCCACTCTGATGCCAAGAAAGGCCCTCTTGAGAGGGCATCCGCTCCGTAGTTCAGTTCACCCGGAATATGAGTCGCCCTGAGTGACAATATTCTTGGGGCACACCACGTGAGCAGTTTTTGTGTCAGACCAAGGAGGGCTCGGGATCTTGTCCCTCCTTCCCTGTTGATGAAGGACACTGTGGTTCTGTTATCTGATTTTACTAGGACATGCTGCCCTGCAATCAGACCATAACCAAAAAAGTATTTTACTGACAGGAATGCGATCTACAATTCAAGGAAGTTGATGTGTAATATTGCTTCCTGCTCTTTCCAAAGGCCTTGGGCATTCTGATTTTTGCAGACTGCCCCCCATCCCGTTTTTGAGGCGTCTGTCATGATGACTAACGGGATGACACCTGTCCCAACGGGACCCCCTCCGTGAACACGGACAAGTCTCTCCATGGTTCTAGGGCCCTCAGGCACTGTGAACCGTTCCGAAATTTTCCTGCTCGCCTACACGGGGCAAGGTGTGTTTGCTGGTTTAACCATATTTGTAAGGCCCACATTTTCAACAGTGCGTGTGGCACACAGGGTATGGCCGCCGCCAAGAGGTCCAAGAGGCGTTGGCATGTTTTTAGGGGGATCCGCTGATTCAGTCTAAACTTTGCCAAGCAATGGCGAATTGAGGAAATGCGTTCCTCCGAGAGCCATGCTCTGTACCGGATGGTGTCGACCTGTACTCCCAGAAATACGGTAACCCGTGATGGAGTCAGGTCGCTCTTTTGCAGGTTTATGACAAAACCGAGAGCCTCCAGGTGAGAGATCACCCTGCGGGAGTGAGACTGAGCCTGCATTCTGCTTCCGGCCAGAATCAGGAGGTCATCCAGGTAATTCATAATTCTGACCCCTTGATTTCTGAGAGGGGCCAGTGCTACGTCCAGACATTTTGTAAATGTACGAGGAGCAGTCTTTAAACCGAAGGGTAAAGCCTTGAATTTGTATGCCTTCCCTTCGAATGTAAAGCTGAGGTATTTTCTGTGTCTCCTCCACACACCCACATGGAAATAAGCGTCCTTTAAATCCACTGTACATGCGTAGTCTCCTGGTCTCACAGACTGGAGGACCTGCTACAACGTGAGCATCTTGAACTTGAATGTTTTTATTCTCTTGTTCAACGTCCTGAGATCGAAGATCGGCCTCAGGGACTGATCTCTTTTGGGCACCAGGAAGTACTTGCTGTAGTGACCGGAGCGTAGCTTGTGTTTTGGGACAATACTTATTACTCCTTTCTGTGGCATCGTTGATACTTCCTCCCTCAGCACGTGTGCGCGTGCTGGGTTGATGTTCGACTGCAGCACCCCCATGAAGGGGAGTGGTCCCTTGAGGAACTGCAGTCTGAGCCCGTGACGCACAGTCGTCATGATCCATTCGTTTGGCAGACACGCCCTCCAGGCCTGTGCATGTGCCATGAGCCTAGAAGAAGTGTTTATCTGTTGTTTGTTTTGTGTGTGTGCGGGTAGGGTGGCCTTTGACCCCTCTCGCGTGTTTCCGAGTGAGCTGGTCTGCCAGACAGAGGACGTTGCGAGGTCTGACCATCTCAGGCAGAGCTTGTGCGTCCTACTGCGGTTCATAGTCTGACCTAGTAGTTTGTGTTTCACAAAAGTGGGGCTCGAGTCAAGAACCAGGGCAGTCTGTGCTTTGGTACTTTTATTTTTGTGTATGGATGAACAAGTGCTTGTTTTTATTACACATACAGTAGATGAGTCATGTTTCGTGCACACACACATGTCACCAGCCCCTCGTAACGTTCTACAAACAAAGTCTGGGCTCAAAGAGTTCGGTCCCCGTACCACTTGGGCGGGCAAACCTATAAAATTGTGAATTTGTCCTGTTTCTTCAGGCCCGAATCTGCTTCCCACCCGGGTTCATAGAAGAGGTCTTCGTCCGAGCCGCCTGGCAATGAAAATGCTCCCCGTCACCAGCAGGTCTCTTCTGCGGGGGGTGACGTATGGGCTCCCTGGGGAGGGGAACTTTTTCTTGGCAGCCCCTCATGGAGGGCTTCTGCCTGTTTACGCCTTTGCGCTAGCCTGGCCTGGATGCGTTCCAGAGCTCCTCCAAAGAGTCCCGTCGGCTCGATCGAGTGTTGAAGAAAAAGGGACCTCTGACCGTCCGGGAGGTCTGTTAAAGTCATCCACAGGTGGCGCTGGGCGACGACCATTTCCGCCATTGATCTACCCTGTGTAACGGCTATTGTCCCCATCGTGTGAAGCACAGAGTCAGAAGCCCTTCGGACCTCCTCCAGGGCCTCTTCTGCGGCCTGTTCATTTGTTGTTACGTGGAGCCAGGGCCGGATTAACAACCCCAGGGGCCCCTGGGCACCGAAGCTCACAGGGCCCCCTCCCTAACCTAACACCCATTTTACTATATATATATATATATATATATATATATATATATATATATATATATACTACTGTATTGACTACTACTATATACTACTGTATTGACTGTATTGTATATATAATACTACTGTATTGACATCATTCAGCAGCAAATCACATCCATCCATCCTTCATCAGCAAATGATGTCAAACATGAACACTTCTGAAAGAGCAGCAGCTACTGCATTGACATCAATCAGCAGCAAACCAGTAGCAAATCACATCCATCAGAAACATGTTGCAACCATAGTGACACCAGTGCCTTGGTGTGCAGTCCATGTCCACGTGCATGAAAAACAAGTCCATGAGCTCTAAGAAAGCTCGAAGCAGCAGAAAAAGAAAAATAATTCCCTTACTTTGATTGAAGTGTAGGTAGACAGTCTGTATGATGTTTTTCTCAAGTTCAAACCTGGATCACATGGAACTGCTTAGCCATTGCTCAACCATGAATGATGGGAGCATTTGAGGCCAGGTGTGAGTTCAGGTGTTCTGTTGGGGAGGTCAGCTGCCTGAAGAACTTGCATCCACTTCTCTGCTGTTCCCTGGGACTGCCACCTTTCTTTCTCCTGAGGTGAGGTGGTGAGGTGGTCTATCAGGCTGTTTGCAGTCACACATTCCTCATACAGCTCATCCATAGACATGTTTAGCCTGCCAAAAGGTGTTAAAGTTCATTAGTGACACATAGCCTAGGTTATGTAGTGATAAATAAATGGAAAAGCGTGTATTGTTTATATTTATAAATTTAGCATTGTATGTAAACTACATTTTGAAATGTATTTATTAATTACCTATATGAACTGTGATTTTTTTAAAGATGGACAAGGTTGTATGTTTGCATAGTGTAAAGTAAATTCACAATTATGTATTTATTTGTACGTGTCAATTGTACACTTTTGTTTATAACTATCAATAATTAAACATGGTTCACCACTACACTAGCCTGGTTAAAACCACACCCTGTCCTTCACTTTGCTTCTGACTAGGGTCTGGCATTCCTCCCATAGAAAACGATTTCTCCGTTCGATTTTTGAACGGACCAATCAGAGAACAGAAGACGGAGTTTTGTTAGCTTAGCCTGGCGAGGTCCAGGCTATTCAGATAAAAAGCTCAGAAACCACTCGGTGGATATTTTTTCTGCTACCAGTGTGTAATTATATGTCTTTAATTTACTGACTGTTGGCCTGGATGAAACATTTGAGATAAAATTCGATTTTTTATCATTTATTTTCGTAGCGCACCCTGAGGCTGTTTGGAAAATGTCAAACCGAAACTATTTAAATCCAGCAGATTTGACCATTTCGTGAATTGATTTAGGAACTGTTAAGCTCAGGAACCCTTCTGATATAACGTCAGCTAAGAAATATAGTTTTTCTCAGGAAAGAAATAATAGTTTTTTACCTTGTTTTCTGGAAAATTCCTTCGTGGCGGCAGCCATTTTAACTGACGACGTCAGTCAACGTCGTTCAAAACTCCGCCTTCTGTTCTCTGATTGGTCCGGTAATCCGCCAATCTGCCTTCTGTTCTCTGATTGGTCCGGTCAAAAATCGACCGGAGAAATCGTTGTCTATGAGACAAATCCCAGACCCAGCAGTGAAGGGAAATAGAATTGATCGGAGCTGTGCAGGAATGGCGAGGGCCAGGCTACCACTACACTGGAAATTATTGAATAATTTGAACTTCTGTTTGAATTTAATGCTATGAACTTTTTCCTTTTTGTTACATTTACTATGAATTTCTCACAGGGCAGATTAGAGCCAACATGGAGGACTCACCAACATATATTATTATTATTATTATACATATAATATTGTCCAGTATGTGATGCTGCAGTCATGTTACTGAGCTCCCACTGATGGGCTAACCTGGTTCCACCACAGCAGCAGGATCCTCAGACAGAACAGCTGGTGGGATGTCCTGGTATCTGCAGCCCTCTCTCCATTTGTTTCTTCATGGACATGGAGCTGTGTCATTATGTTGTGCCTCTTCCTCAGCAAAAAGTTCCTCCAGTGGAGACAAGAAAGTTAATTCTCAATAGTCCAGGTATCAAATCCGCTCATTCTCAATCAGTTCATCTGGACAGTTTCTTTTTAGCAGAAACGTTTCACCCTCACTCCAGAGGGCTTCCTCAGTCAGAGTAGTCCAAAGCACACTGAAGTTAACCCACCAAGTAAGCAACTTATGTGGACCAACCAGTTTGCTGTAGCCAAGATGGTTTCTGGGGGCGTGTCCCTCGTCGACTCCTCCCAGGCAGGCAGACATGTCCAAAGTGGTTCAAGACAAGAAAGTTAATTCTCAATAGTCCAGGTATCAAATCCGCTCATTCTCAATCAGTTCATCTGGACAGTTTCTTTTTAGCAGAAACGTCTCCACCTCCAGTGGAGACTTTCTGGACAGACTGCAGGAAGTTCCTAAACAAACAACAGGTTTATCAGTATTATCAGTAAAAAGAGATTATTAAATCATTTTTAAGACTGAGAATGTATACAATTATTAGCTCTGTTGTTATTGCCTAACTAACCTATTCAATAATTCTTCAAACTGTGACATTCACTCATAATGGAATGAAAGAGAACATAAACAGAAATTATATAATACTGAAAACTAGAGACATTAAGACATTTTAAAAGACACAGAGAACTTTAAATGGATTAAGAATGTTAATAAGTGTTGGATTTGAGTGCAATGTAAGTGCAATCCATGGCAGGAGTTGAATCCACATCTGAAAAGGGATGCAACCTTTTCACAACATATGCTGTTGTAACTGTTCTGTGTCTCTCTTCATTCAGTTACACTGATGTATTTACCTTGGACAGTCACTGGTGAACACTGTGAAGCCATTTCAGGTCGTTTGTCTAAGAAAAAAAAACGAGCTAACGTTAGCATCGTGTTTGTATTTGAGCTGACTTACCGCTTTAAGCGGAGTATAACTTGTTAGCTGCCTTAATGTTGGTATGAGATGTAGTTTATAGTTTATTTATTTACCTGATGGAGCCGAAGAGGTAGCGATTAGCGAAAAGTTCGGCGGAGCGTTTTGCAGACGGACCACTCTGTACTTCCGGTCGGATACGAAGCGAAAATAATCCGGTGGAGCGCGTCAAAGACGGGACACTATTTTACTTCTCCACCCTCCTTTGCATGATAGAAAATTATTGCAAGTGCTGCACTGACCTGACTGGTCATTTTTTATTAATTAGTACGCTTTCGATCGCAGATGCACACTTCCGGTGGATTCTTCTTCGTTGGTTTTCGGCGGCGGCTACTTCCGGTCGGCTAACTAGCATCGAAAATAGGAATCGCAAATTAATATTTTGAACGATTCCGGGAAAACCGGACAGTTAGTCCCGGTTCCGAACGATTCTCGATGCCCAACCCTATTTAAAATCTAAGGATATTTTATTTTCTTTCTTCCCCAAAACTGCAGTGGGCTCCCTGCAGTGGGCCCCATGGTGGGCGTGGGCCCCTGGGCCTGGGCCCAGTTGGCCCTGCTGATAATCCGGGCCTGCCTGGAGCTCCTTCAGCTTTTCTGCCAGGTACGCCTGCATCATGTTCGAAGCGTTCATTGCACGCGCCGCAAAGCCCTGAGCCCGTTAGCACTTATCGAGCTGTTTCTCCGAAGCGCAGCAGGCCTTGCTGGGCAGTGCTGGCTTCGCGCCCGCTGTTGCGGGAGCCAGATAGCCGCCAGGGTCTCCTCTATCTGCGGGGCGCTGGCGAGTCCTGCTGCCTCCATCCCGGCGACATCCAGGAACCGAGAGAGCGGCAGTGTCATGGGAGCTCCGGGTTCAGCCCAGGAGCGCGTGAGCTCTATCAGGAAATCCGGAAAGATGGGCATTCTCTGCCTCGTCGTCGGCTGCTGTTTTGTGTAGAAATAATTTCCCGCCAGCCTCGTAACCTGTTGGCGAGGCGTGGGGTCAGGCCACGTGGCCTGCAGTGCGTCCGTGGCCCTGTGGCACAATTCGAACAGAGCAAGGACCGATGTGTCCAATTCCGACAGTACTTGCGCCAGGTACTGGGAGGAATCCTCACTTTCCCCCTCGTAACCGTACTCGCCGTCCTGGACAGACACTTCGGGCGTCGAGTCCCCGACCGGGACCGACGTGTCCAAACCATTTTCTCTCCCGACCTGACCGTTGCATTCCAGGTCTGTGTTCTCGAGCTCTGGTTCGGGAGAGAGTGGTTATGTTAGGCCTGTGGCCTTCCGCACCCTTATCCATTGCTTCGGCTACTGCATCCGCACGGCGCTTTCTCACGGCCGCTGGCATCCGGCTGCAGTGTGGGCAGAAGTCGGGGGATCCCAGCGCTGTTCTCGCGTGCAGAACACCCAGGCAGACGGGACAGGCCTCGTTGGTGTCCGTCGCCAACAGGGAGTATCCGTAGCCGCTGGGGCAGGGGCGCAAGCGAGGGCTCGCTATCCTGCTGGTTTTCTTCGGAATCTTGGTCTTCCGTTTTCCCTTCTCGGGGGCCATGTCTGAGAAGCGTCGAGGTTGTTCCTAATTTTCCTTTGTTTGAAGATGTCCTCTCTGTTGCGTCGCTTTCACTGGCTAGCCTGCTACTTCATTAGTATGGTAGTGTTGTGACGCAGTTAGCGCCGTCGAGCGAAGCAGCTGCAGAGAGAGAAGAAAAAGCTTCGAGGTTAAGTAGAAAACACTGGACTAGCTTTCGCCAGCCTAGCAATACGCAGGAAATTTCTCTGTACGTTCAGCGTTGGGAGTAAGCTCACATCTAGTCGAGCAAAGTGACAACAGAGAAGTCCCACGAAGTTCAGGTTTTAGTGAGGTGAAGGGCAAAAAGAGAAAGTAGGAAGGGTGTCCACGTATTAAGTACCCAGAGGGCGGGGTCTCTGGGGTGACGCTGACGCCCCTTGCCGTAAAGGCGTGAATGTATTCATTCAGGTAATCACGCAGGGGCACAATTTCCCATAGCAATAGTGTTGCACCGAGTGACTGACTGATAAGGGAACTGGATTTCTGCTTTTGGTGTTGGCGAGTATTTGGCATATTGACAAATTCGGTTCTGGCAATTGTAAGGCTGCCTACCTTGTATGAAGGAATGTGGTAAGCTCTCAGACTTAGATGTTGCATGAGCTGAGCCATAAGCTGGATTTGATTTCTGACAATTGAAGGCCACTTTTGGTTCCTGGGACTCACTGGTGGAAAGGAATCAACCTTGGCGAAGGCTACAAGCTCGGTCCGGATGTATGACCACAAAATTTGGCTGTTTTGGAATCACCAATGAGACATACCAGCAGAACTGGATCATTTCCTCTCGTCTCTCATAAAATCCAATCACTCTGCAATAAGCCCATTAATCACTCAAAT
>JBBPBX010056629.1:8187-22699 GCA_038048925.1 Garcialebias charrua
ATTTGAACACCCTGCGACAAGTTCTCCCACTTAGAAATCATGGAGTGGTCTGTAATTTTCATCTTAGGCGCATGGCCACTGTGAGAGACATAATCTTAAATAAATAAATAAATAAAAAACAGAAATCACAATATATGATTTTTTTTAATACTTTGTAATTTATTTGTGTTACTGCTGCAAATTAGTATCTGAACACCTGTGAAAATTACTGTTAATATTTGGTACAGTAGCCTTTGTTTACACTTACATTAGTCAAACATTTCCTGTAGTTTTTCACCAGGTTTGCACACACTACAGCAGGATTTTGGCCCATTCATCCACACAAATCTTCTAGCCAGGTTTCTGGGCTGTCACTGAGAAACATGGAGTTTGAGCTCCCTCCAAATATTTTCTATAGGGTTTAGGTCTGGAGACTGGCTAGACCACTCCAGAACCTTGATATGCTTCTTATGGTACATCCAGACCGAACGCGTTTTCAACTGCAGGCGCGTCCGGTTTACATGCAAAGTCAATGGGGGACGCGCCTCCAGGCGCGTCTTGGCGTCGGGCGTCACGTCACGTGCGTGTTGAGCGTGCTGGAAAGCGTTTTTCCGTGCACGTGAACCCGCGTCAGCCTCCAAAGCACGCCTTGATCATGCTGAAGATTTCGCCGTTCAACGCTCTGTCAACCAATCAGGGAGAGTCGGGGAGGAGAGAGAGGGAGTCAGCTATGTGACGCGATAACGAGGGGACGGCTGTTGCGCAACTGTGTGACGTATTAGTTTGTGAGACACGGAAATAACCCGCGAAGTCCTGTTCAAGTATGGAGGAGAAATAAAAAGGACCTTGCCTGGCGGAGTGCCAGTGAGGAAGTCGGGATATCGGGTAAGTTTTGAATTGTGAACTTTTCACGTTTAGAAAGTTAAGCTCTGCTAGCTTCAAACTATCATTTATGACTACGCCTACAAACGCAATACAGTACAATAAATAAATAAATAAATAAATAAAGTATTTTATTCTGAAATGTAATACATCACTTCCTGTTGCTCAAACCATGTCCTGTCGCTCATTTACGAGAGAAGATCAAGGCAGCAGTCTCTACTGTTGTTCTCCTTCTTCCACCGAATGAATTGTTTTGTTCTGACTTACTTATTTATCACTTGATTTATCGTGCAATCTCGCAATTCCCGCGCATGCGTCTCGGAGCGGCGTATCCAAGCGGACCTGAGCAGAGCGGAGGTAGTGGAAATTGGACTCGCTCAGCTACGACCTGCGGGGCGGGGCGGAGCCGGACCGCATGTAGTGTATTTTTGGTGTTAGTGTATTACCCACAGTAACCTTGGAAACAGTGGTGCCAGCTCTTTTAAGGTCATTGACCAGCTCCTCCTGTGTAGTTCTGGGCTGATTCCTCACTTTTCTTAGGATCAGTAGCTGTGTTTCCATCCATTTTCATTTCGATTTTTGAGCTAATTTTTGAAATCTCGCAAATATGTAAATACAAATTAATGCGAAGCAGAAGTGTTTCCATCTGCTGGCTTGAAGCGCATCTACCAAGCCACGCACAGCGTCATTACGTCAGACGTCAGCGTCATTACGTCAGACGTCAGCACTGCGCATGTCTACAGTAAACAGGAAGTAGCAGTTGAAAACAGAACCTGGCCACACATCTCGTCAAAAAGGAGAGAATATTTCAGGTACGTGTTGCTATCGGTCGAGTTGTATTTATTCTGTCATGCCAACTAGTTTTAGCGATGTTACATGTTGTCCGGAGCGGAAACAGCTGATCAGTCACGTGACGTGAATGTTCGCTTCGGCAGCACGAGTCGGCAAATGTGTTTCCATCTGTCGCTGTGCGCATCTGCTCATTTTCGAACATCCCAAAAACCACCTCAAGCGAGCGTATAAACTTTTTGGCGAACTTGAGAAAGTAAATACGGATTTTGCCGTTTCCATTAAGCTTTTCTGCTGCGATACTTCAAAATGCGCACCTAGAAACCTTGATGGAAACACGGCTAGTGATATGCCACGAGGTGAGATCTCGCATGGAACCCCAGTCCAAGCCTCCCCCTCCCCCACATATGCGAGCGGGGTAAATCATGACAACCTACGGCTGCTGAACAGAGCTCCCCAGATGGATTACATCACCCCAGCTCTATCTCAAGTTCACATGGCCCTGGTTAATGTTAGATCGCTAACAAACAAGACTATTATTCTGAAAGATTTATTCACCTCCCACGGTCTGGATTTTTTTATTCTTAACTGAAACTGGGTTAACTTCTGGTGAGTCCAGTGCTTTTTGTGAACTCTTGCCACTGAACTATTCTTTCTTCAGCTCTACCAGGACAACAGGTTGTGGTGGAGGAATAGCAACTGTTTACAGAGAGAGCTATCCATGTAAACAAATCACTCCTTTAACACTTTATTCCAGCTTTGAGTTCAATTTATTTGAGCTTGAATCTTCACACCCGATGCTGTGTTCTGTTGTATACAGACCTCCAAAATACAACAAGGACTTTCTGACTGACTTTGCTGATTTTTTGGCAGGAGTGCTGCCTAAATATGACAAAATCCTTTTAGCTGGAGATTTTAATATGAGCGTGTGTTGTGATGATAAACCGTTGGTCAAAGATTTTTTACAGCTGATTCATACATTTAATTTTGTTCAGTTTGTGTCTGGTCCAACACAAGAATGTGGTCACACCTTAGATCTTGTCTTAGCTCATGGTTTCTATTCTGGAAGTTTGTGATGCTGCCTTCTCAGACCACATGCCTGTTGTGTTTGACATGCCACTTGTCAGTCACTCAGTCAAACCTCGCGCTCCTGCATAACCCTGCAGGATCATTAACGCTTCCACTGCTGCTCAGTTCTCTGCAGCTTTTAGTTCTGCCATCAGCTCCAGGGATCCAGTGGGTCCTTGTTCAGATGTTGAGGCTCTCTCCTCTCATTTTAACTCGGCTTGTCAGACTGTTTTAGATGCTATGGCTCTATTAAAGATAAAAGCTTCCAGACCGAAGCCTGACCCCTGGACTGATGATGTCACACGTGCTGCCAGACGCCAGTGCAGGAGAGCAGAACAAAAATGGAAGAAGGACAAGTTGCAGGTGTCATTCCAAGCACTGAGGGTAAGCTGGCGTTTCTATCAGCCACTGTTAGAGCTGCAAAAAACAAATATTTCTCCAACATAATTTCTACCAACTCTAACAATCCACGTGTGATTTTTAAAACCATCAGTTCTGTTCTTAGTGCCCCACAATCAGCCAGCCAAGAGAACTCAGCTGAAGTGTGCGAGAACTTCCTGAGCTTTTTTACCAACAAGCTTGCAAACATTAGAGCTCTCATTAGCCCTCCTTCTTGTGACCCCTCCATATCTGTCACATGCTCTGCTGTTTTCAGTCAGTTTGAGCTCGTCACCCTACCTTTTTTAAAAGACATCACTGACCATATGACGTCTGCTGGATCTCCAAATGATCCCACCCCACCTCGTCTTTTTAAAGAGGTTTTTCACACGGTGGCTCCTTCTGTGTCCCGAATCATACGTG
Organism: Garcialebias charrua; assembly: GCA_038048925.1. Taxonomy (NCBI): domain Eukaryota; kingdom Metazoa; phylum Chordata; class Actinopteri; order Cyprinodontiformes; family Rivulidae; genus Garcialebias; species Garcialebias charrua. The sequence goes on from JBBPBX010056629.1 coordinate 11,707, forward strand.
GTAGCTTGGCAAGTGGACTGGTACCTGCAAGTTTTAAACATGCAGTTGTGACACCACTGATTAAAAAACCCGGTCTTGACTCCACAGACATGTCCAATTTTAGGCCTATTTCAAAACTTCCTTTTGTATCAAAGATCTTGGAAAAAATAGTGTACAACCAGTTAACAGCTTACTTAAACGACCACAACCTTCTTGAACTGTTTCAATCCGGTTTTAAAACTCGCCACAGTCCTGAGTCAGCACTGTTGAAGGTTTGCAATGACATTCTCTTAGCCACCGACTCTGGTCACTGTGTAGTTTTGATGCTACTGGACCTAACCGCTGCCTTCGACGCGGTGGACCACCACATCCTCCTGTCTCATCTGGAGAACTGGGTGGGCATTCAGGGTCCTGCTCTACAGTGGTTTAGATCCTATTTAACAGAGAGAAGCTTTTGTGTACATTATAGTTCTGTGGAGTCCTCTGTAGTACCTCTCACATGTGGAGTACCTCAGGGATCTATACTTGGCCCCCTTCTGTTTTCCCTATATTTACTACCTCTGGGATATATTATCTGGAAACATGGCATTTCTTTTCATTTTTACGCCGATGACAGCCAAATTTATGTTCCATTGAAACAAGGGAATCAATACTCCCTGAACCAACTTCTGGATTGTATGGCTGAAGTCAGAGCATGGATGTCTCACAACTTTTTACATTTTAATGAGAAAAGACTGAGGTCCTGTTATTTAAGCCTAGTGAGGGTTCCAAAGTTCATGCTGATTTGGGTCCTTTATCACAACATCTGACTGGGACAGCAACTAACCTGGGTGTAAGGCTGGACAGTGATTTTAAACTGGATGCTCAGATTAAATCTGTGGTCAAGTCCAGTTTTTATCACCTGAGACAACTGGCCAAGGTGAAACCATTCCTTTCACAACATAATTTTGAGATTCTAATCCATGCTTTCATCACAACTCGTCTGGACTATTGCAACTCACTTTACGTCTGTCTGAGCCAGTCATTACTGACCCGACTTCAACTGGTTCGGAATGCTCCTGTTCACCTTTTAACTGGTACCAGGAAACGAGAACACATCACCCCTGTCTTAAAATCACTACACTGGCTCCCAGTTCATTTCCGCATTAATTTTAAGGTTCTTTTGTTTGTATTCAAATGTCTTCATGGTCTCGCCCCACAGTATCTGTCCGACCTTCTCCAGCCGTACATTCCCTCACGCTCTCTGAGGTCAGCAGATCAGCTGCTGTTGGTCGTCCCAAAGTCCAACAGGAGGCTGAGAGGCGACCGAGCATTCTCAGTCGTTGCCCCTAAACTGTGGAACGAGCTGCCTGTGCACGTCAGACAAACTGACTCACTTCCTGTTTTTAAATCTGATCTGAATATGCATTTTTTCTCTTTGGCTTTTAACACAGCTTGAAATGTTGGTTTTACTGTTTTTAAGTTATTTGTTCTATAGTTTTTACTGTTTGCCGTTTTGATTTGGTAGTTCATCACTTTTATGGTATTTTTTATAGTTTTATGCTTGTTTGTGTTAGTGTACAGCACTTTGGCCAACGGTGTTGTTTTAAAGTGCTTTATAAATAAAGTTGTATTGCATTGTATTGTATTCTTCCATTTTCTATAATTGCTCCAACAGTTGATCTCTTTTCACAAGCTGCTTGGCAATAGGCTATATGCCACGGACTTCCGTTCCAGCACTTCCGCATTCATTACACATGCGGCGCACTTCCGGTTTGCAGTCAACAAGGTGTTAGCGATGGCGTTCTTCACGAGATCTCTGCAGGACTTGCCGACAGTCACTGTTAATAATGTCTACAGAATAATTCAGACCTTCTCTAAAGCGCCCACATCTAAGAAGGATAAAGGATTTAAGCTTTGTGTCCAACTACATAAATAAATATGAAGGTAAGTCGGTATTTGTTTTCAGTTCACCAAACTGCCTCATGTAGGCTAACACAGCTAACATAGTTAGCCTTGCTAATCTGTTGAGTAAACGTGTTTTGTCTGTACAATGTTTTCTTATTAACACAAATGTTAGTTTCAACAAGGAGGCAGGAGAAGTCAGTTAGGGCTGAGTGTTTACAGTCCATGAGGAAGAGAGCCAGAAGCCCCACTGTTTGAGTCAAAGCCACCTGACAGTTCAGTTTCAAACAAGGAGGCAGGAGATTTAGAGCAGATTTAGAAACAAAAGTTATTTTAATTCAAGTTTGTTTACAAAAGTTGAGCTGAAGTCAAACCTGTTAAATCACTGTTTGTAGCAGGCCTTAATAAGAGATGTTTTCTTTCACTGCACAGGACACGGCAGGTGTTGGTGATGATGAGGGAACCCCTGGTCCAGCCTAGATGTTTGTGAGACGTGGGAAGACACCACCGCTACAGCTCAAACATGAGGGAAGCAGTGAGGAGGAGCTGAGATTGGATCCAAACACCAAATACAAACAAGTTGTTCCACTGAGGCACTGTAATCTGACTGATTACATGTTTTTAAATCTCCAAAAGCAGTCGAGGAAGCTGGGAGTTAAAGTCAGAAGATGTAATAATAATAATATAATTTAAACAGTGTTTAAATATTGTGCCTCATTTAGCTTGACTCATACGTTTTGTACAGTAATGTAACATCATCATCAAATTTCTTTTTAATAAAATGGCTAAAACTGGACTCTAAGCCTGTCTTAAACCAAAATACAGTACACATTTTTTTTGGGTGATAATACATCAATGAAGACAAAAGTCAGAATGTTTTGAACATTTTATTTTCTTACAAGTAGTAAGTAGTGTGACTGTAGTGTCAGGGTAGTCCTTGAAGTCTGCAGGTAGATTTCTGCATATCTGCTCTTCAGGTAGAGCCGAGTACTGTCAATAAAAAGTTGCTGTGAAAATCCGGCTGACCGTGGACTGATGGACACCGTACGGGTCAGCAAGGTCCCGTTGCTTTGATCCAAGGTCAAGGTCATTTAAGAACAGGAAGAACTCAACGGGCTGCAGGGTATGAGTTGACGGGGTGGTGTGGTTAAATAATCAAATAACACTGAACAACTGGTAATAACTAATAATTAAATCTCAATGTCACTACTTGTGCAATAACCTGTCACACAACCTGTGTAATGTTGATTATGTGCATACATATATATGTGTATATATTTATATGTATATATTTAAAACTTTATGTGCATGTTAGCTTATATTACTAGCTTGAAATACTTGCAGTAGTTCATTCAAATTCATCCTGCTGCATTGTTATATCCGTCTCTCTTCAGGACTTTGTGAATATTATAATTACTTTTTCACTGTGCATGCTTTTAGTATACAGTAGTTTGTTCTTTGATTTTTAACAAGTCAAATCTGTTCTTCTCATCCTGAGCACTTCATTGTACTGTTAACTCTGTGTTAACCTGTATATGACAAATAAACACAAGTTGAACTTGATGGGAGTTCCTCTCAGTTCTTGGTGAACAATGACCATGGATGGCAGAACAGCTCAGTCATGGCCCAGAAACACATCAGGAGGTCAGATGATGCAAACCTGAAAAAACAAAACAAAAATAAAAAATAAGTGTTCATATTTAGCTACATAACGTAAAAAACCAAACTGAGAACTCTTTATGAGAGTTATGCTTTAAAATAAATTAATTACATCTCAGGAAATAAAAGTTTTATTGAAGTGAAACAGTTCTGGTTTCATATTAAAGGAAACTGCAGAGAATATTTCAGAGGTGTAACAGCCCTGAAGTTACTAAGAGTTTACAACCATATTTACAGATTAGAAAACATGTTAAAATCTGAATATTATTTTAAAAGTATGTAGTTACAAACTTTTATTAAATCACTCATCATGACTCCAACATTAAATCTACAAGTGCAGGGTGTGGAGTCGAGTGATAATCGTGTTTCTTACTGAGCTGCAGCTGCTGTGTTCTCCTCCTCGCTGTCCTTGCTGCTTCTTCTCCCAAAGCCCCGGTCATGGAAGTGGAAGGGAGAATTATTCCACTGGAACAATGCAGGTACAGCTCCTTTTTAACCACTGTTTGATGCTGGCTCTTGAATATTCTGAGGTTTAAAACGCCGGCTACAACCGAGTGTTAGCTTTAAGGCTAACTCGGTTAGCCACGAACTGTGGCATTAAATATAAAAAACTAAGCGCTCTATTGTACCTGCTATTCACTGGACACAACGGCACACAACAAATCTCTGTTGTTGTACCAGTAGCTCGCAGATAGTTTACCTTTTGTGTCTTTTACATGGTCTAGTTCTAGAAGCTACCGCTAACAACACCAGCAGTAGATGAGAGCCGGAAGTGAAGTGTCGGAGTTGCATTTTAACGGAAGTACGTCACCACTACCCGTGGCATATAGCCCAGAGCCATATAAAGTGAGAGTTGCGACACTCCCATAGAGTTCCATTGTAAGAATGGAATGCGGAAGTCACGTGGGTCATCGAGGGGGCGATTTGTTCCATGGCTCTGGGTAACAGTCTGAAGCTGCCTGCAGTAGCGCTTCGTCGCCGCCAGAGGGCGCAGCTCCACAAGGTTTCCATAGCCGTTGTTTGGAACGATTGACCGCCTGTCGGCGAGATCAAAGGGTGTCGGAACTCTATATATATGGCTCTGATATAGCCTATTGACCCATAGCCCTTTTCAGCCTTGTGGAGGTCTACAATTTTGTCTATGGTGTCTTTGGACAGCTCTTTGGTCTTAGCCATTTTAGTAGTTGAAGTCTTACTGATTGTGTGGGGTGGACAGGTGTCTTTATGCAGCTAACGACTTCAAACAGGTGTTTCTAATTTAGAATAATAAGTGGAGTGGAGACTGACTTTTTAGAGGCGGACTAACAGGTCTTTGAGCAGAATTGTTGCTGATTGGCAGGTGTTCAGATACTTATTTGCAGCAGTAACACAAATAAATTATTTTAAAAAAAATATACATTGTGATTTCTGGATTTTTGTATTTTTTTAAATTTTAGAGTACAGTATGTCTCTCACAGTGGACATGCACCTAAGATGAAAAGTTCAGACCCCTCCATGATTTTTAAGTGGGAGAACTTGCAAAGTAGCAGGGTGTTCAAATACTTATTTTTCTCAGTGTATATATAGTGATGGCCATCTTGGATTTTGACATGGCAACCTAAAAAAAGCAGATCTTTCTTATGCATAGATGCAGCTATATACACACCTAAATAAATGTTAGCATGTTGCTCAATTTTCAAGTTATCCAACTCACAAATTTAACATGTAAACATATGGCAACTGCCATCTTGGATTTTGATGTGGCAATCCAATTTTGACAGGGACTTTGTTACACCTAGATGCAAGAAACACTAGCACACGTCAACATGGAAATCAGCACCTCATTTATTTTCTGTTATACTCAGCACAGACAGGTGGTATTTCAATTCTCCCTCTTCACTCTGCATCAGGGGACAAAAAGGAAGAAGGCTTACTAAGTCATCTAAATACTGAATATCAAAAATTGTTGTGCTGGGCTCTGACTACCTTTAAGTCTTTAAATCTTCTAAAATGTATTGCACTGGTATAAAATATTACCATGAGCACAGAAATTGCTGTATTTTTCATTACTGTATTGAATTTTATGGATTTTGAAGCTTCCTAACAATTTTATAACTTTAATTTCTAAAAGTAAATATGCAGCCGGACTTCATTTTTGTAGTTGGTATTGCTACAGAATGATTGAATAGATCACAGTTTAAACAAAAAGGTTTATATTATTCCTAAATCATCATGTCACATCCTAAAGGTTTTGTTCTTTTCATCTCTTAGGTAAGAAATGCTGACATACTGACCTTAACAGTTGTAAGAAGAAGTTTAAGAAGGCTGAGAAACCTTCTTGCTGTTCTGAAAACCCAATCAAACCGTGCCTATAGCACACAGAGGAAAGGCTGGTGTTGGATTTGGTAGTTGAAAATAAAAGTAATAGAATCTCATCTTTCAAACACTATGACACAACGAATACCTGCAAAATATTTATTTGCTACCGTATCCACAAAATATTGTTGAGATATTTTTATCTGGAAGAAAACAGGGATCTGATTTGCCAACCGACTGAGTCTCACCGGAGTCAGGGGGCGGTGAACCGACGAAATACATTGTTACATTTGTGAATAGAATAAATTAATCAACAATTTCTCAAATAAGAAGCAAAGTGCAATGAGACAATAGAAAGAGTGCAGAGTAGAGCTTTATTGCACACCAAGGTAAGAGAAAACTTGTGTACACTATTGGGAGTGAGAGACACCCAAACCAACTTATTTAAACAATGATAAAAAGAAAACTGCACTTTGCATTATAATAAAACACTGCAGCTTAAACTATGAATTTTTCATGAAGCAAAAAGGCCTCTGCGGTGAGTACAGGTGTTGCACGATGTTATTTCATATTGATAAAGCTGCTTAAGTGCTTTACTGTTGAATTATGTATTTCTCACTCCTCATTAAACTATTTCTTTCCGCTGTAGATGCTTTTGTATTTGACTACATGTATTCAAACTCTGACAAAAACTAGTAGGCTATCTAGATTAAAAAATAAAATCATGGGTTAGCCTTAGGAGACTTATCTTCTAAAAAATCTAAATAGAAAATATTTTTAAACAAGTTTTTTTTTATTATTAAACATTTGCAAACAAGATACGAACTCATAGTTTGTACGTGTTTAGAAATTTGAGACCAAACACAAACAATTGACATAATTTTCCTTGACCCAACCTAGCTTTGAAAATGTGTCACTCTGAGAGCTAATTGGATCTGCAGCAGGCTCCAGCGTCCTTGTCGAATGAGAAGCATGAAAGATAGCTTTGCATGCAAACTGCTCTTTGTGAGCTGCTCAGAGGTGCACCGATCATTTAATCCAGGGGTGCTCATTAGGTAGATCGCGATCTACTGGTAGATCTCTGAGGTAGTACTGGTAGATCACAGCATGTCATTAAAAAAATTGTCTGTTCAGTGCCCTGAGATTACTTCTTTTGTGAATTGACGCTATATAAATAAACTGAATTGAATTGAATCTTAGAACATCTTTGCAAACACAACAGTTTAGGTCAAAATACTATAATTTTAAAGCCACAGTACTATAGTTCATAATTTCCGACTGACATGAAAACTACAGCATTTTTCATGTAAACCAGCTCATTTTTTGTTTATTACCCCCAATAAACATTGAAAAAACACTAATGTTTCCACAGGTTGTTTTCGTGTAAACGGGGTCTTCTAGTAAGTAGATCACTTTGACTTGATCATTTCAAAGGTAGCTCGCATGCTGAAAAAGTCTGAACACCCCTGATTTAATCTATCACCTGCCGCACTGAATGTCAAAGACCAATGGGTACTATTTTTAAGACGACCATAGCGGATCCTCTCCAACACATGACTTAATTAGACTATTTTTTATGATAGATTTTTTTTTTTACTGGTCATGACTGAATTAGAGAAATTGCAAGTAAACAGAGTGAACAAAAACACCAAAGAGTGATGGAGGGAATAAAGGAGGGAATGTTTCCATAATTTTAACTCAACACTGTTTAAAGTTTGTACCAAACATTTACGCTGAAAATCTATTTGGCTTTTCTTTTTGACTGACGTGTGTGATAGTAACTAGCCTGTGTGTAAATTCATTCAACCTTTATTTATAAATGTTAATCCCATACGTTGAGCCTCGGGGACTCATTTACAAGAGAGACCTGGTTTTAACAAAGAATGATGACAGCAGTTGACAACAAAGACAACAATAGACAATCATAAGAGGTGCATACAAATTGAGAATAACAAGTGAAAATAATATGGCGTTTAAATTTTTATTAAACAAAAAACAGCTAGATTATAAGGCGATGTAGACAGGAACATGTCTGCATTGGTTTTTCCCAGGTACTTATGTTTAAAGCCACTTAGAGAGGTCAAGATCGAGAGCTTCAGATCTTTTTGCAAGATATTCCAGGAAGCAGGAGCAGAATAGGAGAAGACCCTTTTGCCTAGTCCAGTCCGAACTGAGGGGACACTGCATGTAATAATGTCCTGAGAGCACACGCTGTAGCGGCACTCATGCAGTGACATGTAGTAGGAGATGTATGAAGGCAAAAGACCAACAAGTGATTTAAAGATGAAAATGTACCAGTGAGAGAGTCTGCGTGAAGTTAATGATGACCAGTTAACCAGTGAATACAGAGTGCAGTGGTGGGTACGATAGTTACAGCCAGTACTGAAACTTAGCACACCATGATAGGCAGCATTCAACATCTGCAAGGTTATTGACTATTAAGAAGTACAACTGTGAAAAAAAAATATATATATAATATAATCCCAAGTAACAGAGAACGTTAACTAACGTTCTGGTATGGTTCTTACATGGTTCTGTTAGATCACAACGTTCTTAGAACGTTCTTTGAAGGTTTTGACTAACGTTTGAACAAACCTAGATATAACGTTCTAACCTAACGTTCTTAGAACGTTCAACAAACGTTCCCTTTGCCATCTGCCAGTTTCTACACAAAGTATTTTCACACTGGTTTATTTTTCTGTTTTAAACGTTTTGTCAGTTTTTTGAAACAGCTCGAGCTGTTTTTTTATATTGTATATATATATATATATATATATATATATATATATATATATATATATATATATATATATATATATATATATATATATAGTATATTGTTATTATTATTATTGAGCATGCATCAGGGTATTATTATTATCATCATTATTATTATCATTATTCAATTTTATTCTGCGTTACTCCAGGCGTACGTGAAACGTGAAGTACTGCTTTCTGCCCTTTTTTTTTGTACGTTCCAACCAATCAACGCCACTCTTGCTTATCAGGTTGCATGTGAACTTTGTCCTAACCAATCAACGCCACTCTTGTTTATCGAGGGAAGTAGCATGTCATCATATCCAACCAATCAACGCTTCGCGCGCTTCGTTCAAATGTAGCTACATCCTGTTCATCTGCTGCTGGGACAAGAAGCTGTTGTTGTGGACTCAGCGCTCGTAAAACTTGCTTTTTATTAGACGTCGACTGGTCTGACTCTGGACGACGACTGGACATTCAGTTGGAAGTTGAAGAAGGTAATCGGTTCTGTTTTCTTTATTTGCTAGCTGTTTTAGCCACTTGAATGAACAAAACCTGCTGTTGCTAAAAGCTAAGCTAACAACGAGCTAAAACGGGTGTTTATGCTGCTGAGGCAGATAATTTGAGGCAAGTAAAACACTGCAGGTTAGGTTATTCTAGCGTTTAAATAAGCCATATAATGTATGCTACGAGTTATTTTTTATTTTTTTGGCTTAGTTCCTGGATGGTTTTTCAAAGAGACAAGGCCCCGCATCCTCTCGATGTTGCGTCGCATTAACACACATGCCATAGCCAGCAGAACAATAACCGCAGCCAGGCTGAAATACTAATTTACTTTAAATACGTATTTCAGCAACATACTGTTTTTGTAGCTGCTTAAACAAGAGGCTGAAGGAAGACCTCTCATTCACACAGTCTTGAGAGGTCTTGAGAGTCAATTACTTTCTGACAGTTTCATTAAAGATTTACTGGTACAGTACATGAGATATTTTACTAACAGTTTGAAAGTGGCTGATAGGTAGTTATTTTAGATTTCTTGTAAACCTGTCTTAAAATGTAAGGGGTTCTGGACTTTGCAGGGGTCTGAAACCTGCGGCTCTGGAGCCACATGTGGCTCTTTGGTCCCTCAGCAGTGGCTCTTCCAAGCTTTGATCAAAAATAACTTTAAACTGAATTTTATTTGTTCTTATAACAACAAAAAGGGCTAGTTTTAGCAGTTTTTCCTGTCTTTTCCTTTGCAAATGTGTGAATACTAGAACTAATAGAAGGAGTAAAACATAAGTTAACTTTATTTATTCAAAGTAGGATATTTAATTTTTCCACAATTAAAATAATTTACCTAGACCTGCATAGTTCATTATTTTATTTTTTAATTGGGAAAGATCACATTATTTTTCCTTCTTTATGATAATCTGGTCTTTTTTAGTCTTAAAATGTAAAAATATCAACAAATCATTAGACATTTTCAGCTTTACAATGGCCAGAAAACTACCGGTCAGAAAATTGTCCTCTCACAAACTTAAAGTGGTCTGTGGTGATGTTTAATCATTATTTGGTTAACAAGATCCATGTGTTTTGCAGGTGCCTGTTGTGCCGGATGTAGAAGTCCCAAGGCGAAAGGTGAAGTCTCTACGGACTACCAGCTCAGCCTTGCTGGTTGGAGATCTACGGGAGAGAGTTATTGGCCAATTGAAGTTTGACTGGGAGGCAATCGGGGGCTCATAAAGATGTGGAGTCAAAGCCTTTGGCCAACACAAAGCTTGATACTTGGTGAGTGTATATAATGTAGGACAAAACTCTGCTCTCTCCTCACCATCCTACTACCTCCTGCAGCTCTTCTTCATCAATCACCTGTACATAGGGGTGTAACTAGGGATGTCCCGAGCCGATCACGTGATCCGGAAATCGGTCCCGATCACGTGATTTCAGACTCGAATCGACTCGGGCGTTACACACCGATCAGGGATCGGATATATATGTGTATATTTATTCTAAACACAAACGGGAATATTATATTAACTGTATGTTGAGTTACAGAGTCAAATTGTCTCGGAACAAAACATGCACAATAGTTTTGCAGCAGTGCCTGCCGTAAAGCAGTGCCTGCCGTAAAGCGGTGACTGTCGTAAAAAAGAAGCGGAACGCGGCATTAACTTGAAGTGGAGGCAGCGATGTCTGTCGTGTGGAGATATTTTAAAGTGGATGACAAATGGAAAGTTCGTATTTCATAAGGAGGTAAGGAAAAGGCTGCATTTAACACAACAAACCTGATTAGGCACATCAGAAACAAACACCTGACACAATGCACAGAGTTTAACCAGACAACCCAGCCCAGCTCACGCTGCAAGAGGCTTTATAATTTATATTTATCTCATAAAGAAAAACATACACTTCCTTCTGTGAAGCCACAGGAGGAGAG
>JBBPBX010056632.1:0-22699 GCA_038048925.1 Garcialebias charrua
ATATCTTGCAATAGTCCACTTTTTTATCATTTTCTTAAATGTAATCATTGTTGCTGCATTTTTTTACTTCAGTCTCCAAGACATTCCATAAGCCAATTCCTTGAATTGAGGTTGACGACCCTTTAAACTGGTTCTATATTGTGGTTTAATAAATACTGTACTTCTATTCCCTTAAGATTATAACAGCTTCGCCGTTTAACAAAATGCATTTGGATATTTACAGGCAGTTGATTTTTATGAGCTCTATACATAACTAATAAAATATTATAATCCACCAAGTCCTGGAACTTCAACAATTTCAATTGATCAAATAAGGTGTTAGAAGGGTGACAATAATGTTTTCCTGTGATTATTCTAACAGCTCTTTTTTGTAGCAAAAAATAGGCTCTGTAAATATTTTACAAGCTTTCCCCCAAACAACAATGCAATAAATCAAATGTGGAGCAATAATTGTATTATACAACAAATACAGTACAGGGCTCTGTCATTCAACAAGTCCCTGACTCTGTATAATACAGCAATGGATTTAGCCATCTTTGTCCTAACAGAATTTATGTGATTCTTCCACGTCAATTTATCATCAATAATAACGCCCAAAAACTTCACATCATTGACACGACAGATTTCAGCACTATCAATCGTAAATGGAACATTAACAGTTTTCTTTTTTTTAACTGAATACCATATACTGGGTTTTATCTAAATTCAACAATTATTTATTTAGTTTAAACCAATTTTGAATTTTAACAAATTCTGTCGTCATCAACTCAAACAACTGTTCAATATCTTTACCAAAACAAAAAAATGTGGTATCATCAGCAAATAATATACACCTAAGGAGTCCTGACACTTTTACCAAGTCATTTACATATAGAATAAACAGCTTTGGGCCAAGTACAGAACCCTGAGGGACTCCTCAGGTAATATTGCAAAGGTCGGCTCTTACATCATTTATCTGCACAAATTGTTTTCCATTTTTCAAATAACTGGATGCACTGCAATGCTAGTCCTCTGATACCGTATTTACTCAATTTGTCAATGAGAATATCATGATCGATAGTATCGAAAGCTTTCTTTAAATCAACAAAAACACAAACAATTTTGCTTTTGGTCAATAGCAGTACCGGTAGTTATGTGTTCCATAAATTCCATGATAGCCATTGACATAGAGTTTTGTTTTCTGAATCCATATTGACTATCACTCAAGATATTTTGTTTATCAATGAATTCATCTAATCTTAGCACAAATAATTATTCTAAAATCTTCAAAAACTGTGGCAATAGGGATATTGGTCTATAATTGTTGAATATACCTTTATCACCATCTTTAAAGAGAGGTACTATTTTAGCAGTTTTCATATTTTCAGGAAATGTTCTAGCCTGGTTAAAACCAGACCCTTGTCCTTCACTTCGCTTTGTACTAGGGTCTGGGACTTCTCTCATAGACAAGGATTTCTCCAGTAGATTTTTGACCGGACCAATCAGAGAACAGAAGGCGGAGTTTTGTTAGTTTAGCCTGGCGAGGTCCAGGCTATCAGATAAATAGCTCAGAAACCACTCGGTGGATATTTTTTCTGCTACCAGTGTGTAATTATATGGCTCTAATTTACTGACTGTTGGCCTAGATGAAACATTTGAGATAAAATTCGATTTTTTATCATTTATTTTCGTAGCGCACCCGAGGCTGTTTGGAAAATGTCAAACCGAAACAATTTAAATCCAGCAGATTTGACCATTTCGTGAATTGATTTAGGAACTGTTAAGCTCAGGAACACTTCTGATATAACGTCAGCTAAGAAATATATTTTTTCTCAGCAAAGAAATAATAGTTTTTTACCTTGTTTTCATGAAAATTCCTTCGTGGCGGCAGCCATTTTAACTGACGACGTCAGTCGACGTCGTTCAAAACTCCGCCTTCTGTTCTCTGATTGGTCCGGTAATCCGCCTTCTGTTCTCTGATTGGTCCGGTCAAAAATCTACCGGAGAAATCCTTGTCTGAGAGAAGTTCCAGACCCTAGTACAAAGCGAAGTGAAGGACAAGGGTCTGGTTTTAACCAGGCTAGAAATGTTCCTGTCGAAAATGATAAGTTACATATACTGTATATGTAAATGGCTCAATGATATGGCTCATTATATTCTTCACAAGCTTCATGTCCATATCAACCCAGTCTTTGGATCTCTTGTCTGAAAAAGTTTTAACCACATTCATTATTTCTTCTTCGTCGATTTCCTTAAGATAAATACTATTTACACAGTTAATAATTGAATGGTTCACTGTATCATTTACCTTAGGTATTTTATCTGCAAGAACTGTTCCAACATTCACAAAGTATTGATTAAATCCATTTGCAATTTCAATGTCGTCATGAATTTCATCATTATCCTTTACAAAATGTTGTGAAATACCAGTCTTTGACCTATGATTCTTCAAAACATCATTCATTACTCGCCATGTAGCTTTCATATCACCGTTACTTTTACTTAATAAACCACTATAATATTCCTTTTTGTGTTTCCTTATAATCCCAACTAATTTGTTTTTATACCTCTTATATTTTTCTTCAGATTCTTGTGTTCTTGATTTCAGAAAGCATGAATACAAATAATTCTTTTTTTTTTTTACAAGCATTTCTCAATCCCTTAGTCATCCATGGTTGGTCAACAGTGTTTTTCCTGGTAAAATGTATTTGCATACAATTTTTTTCATATAGAGTTTCTAGAATATTCATAAACTCATTATATGATGAATTCACATCATCAACATACACATTTTCCCAAGTTTGTTTATCTAAATCTTTCTTTAATCTGTCTAACGCTTGTTTGGATGTGTTTATTTTTTCTTCCTTTTAAATGCTGTTATGGTATTCTGATCATTTTTATAGATTGTAAAAATGGGTAAGTGATCACTTCAGTAGTAAGAATACCACCCATTACATCCCCATTTGTTATATTTGTGAAAAAATTATCAATTGTTGTGGCACTATGACATGTAATTCTTGTAGGCTTGGATATTAAAGGATAAAGATTCAGGCTATACATTGAATGTATAAATGTACTGATGTTATTGTCATCCGTTGTATTTCCTATATCAATATTAAAGTCTCCGCAGATTTTTTTTCTTATTAAAGTTCTTTTCTACTAGCTCCATGACTTTATCAGTAATCATTTCTATGTTTGAGCTCGGTGATCTGTATACACAACTCACTATGATGTTTTTATCGTTCTTACATATTAGCTCTATTGTTACCATTTCCATTAAACTATCAACAATTATTGACATTTCACTAATCATTTTACGTCATTTTTAACAAACAGAGCGACTCCACCACCTCTTCCACGCTTTCTGTTCATGTAATACAATTCATACCCATCAATATTAATACTTGTATTTACATCATTGAGCCATGTCTCCGAAAGTGCTATTATGTCAAATGTTCTGTTTAATTCTTTCAAGTAGTGTATTATTTGTAATATATTTGCATTTATACTCCTACTGTTAAAGTGAATAATAGAAAGATCTCCATTTGTTATGTTGATATCATTGAACTGTTCTTCATTGTAATATTTACAATCTTTTATAGTTGGAAAGAAATCGTTATCAATCACGTCATCAATACTGTATATTTTAGAGTCTGAGTCTTCGTACATCATCATTGTTTAAATGTACTTGTCCATCAGACTATACATTATTTCAAATTGTGGATATGAATTAATTTCTCCTAAAATCATCTAAATGTATCCAAATCCTGTAATTCTTTTATCATTTTTGGTTGAGACCCTTCACGCATTTTAATCCAAACATTTCCATTTCTCGTCCATGTTGATGTTATCTTATTTTGTTTTTTTAATGACCTTGCCTCACGGGCAATATTTCCATTTTTCTTTGTCAGATGTTCAATAATGTGCACAGCTTGCAAATTTAAAGTGCACAGCTTGCAAATTTTAGGATGTGCACAATATTCTGTTGTCCACAATGTACTTCTTGTACCCACTTTCACCACTGCTTCCACATTTGATTAATTTTACTTGAGTACACCTTTGATATAAGCCCAGCCCATGAGTTTTGTTAAACTAGCTGGTGATTTAGTGGAAGCTAACTCCACTAAGTTTCCAAAGATAACGACAATGCTAATCCACTAAAGCTAAACTTAGTTTGCTACATATTAGCAGAACTGTGTCCATCACTGTTATTTCCCCAAACCAAAATTGTTCAGTTATTTGAAAATGATTAAAAAGTTTTTTTTCCCCATCGTTTATTCAAGCATTCCGCTGATCCTAAAGACGAAAAACAAAATGCATGATAGTCTGATTCATGCTCAATAATCCAGGTAAAAAAAAAAAAAAAAAGTCAGGTCCTCTGGACAGATTCTTCTTGTTGAAACGTTTCATCTTTTATCCAAAAACAACCGTGTCAGTCTGAGGAGCTGCAATAAACTCAGTCTTATAACAGGGTATATGCAAGAATAATGAAGTTAATTTCAATACCTTTTCAAGACTTTTTAAAGACCTTCCAAAATAAATTCAAGACCTTATCGTCACTTTGTTTTATTAAGCAACAAATCTTTGATTTACAAAACTGCTGTTGTTTTCAATTAAATCCGTGAATCTCAAACCTACAACAGAACTGAGATACAGTGGAAAGAAAAAAGTTCAAAAGAAGAAACTGAACCACGACTAGGTTTAAGAAAATATAGCTTAGGTTACAACAAGACTCGTAGCTATTTTAAAGTAACTTGGTTGAACAATGGCGAATAAGAAATAAACACAGTAATCATTACATGTGCCTCAGTGCAGTTGCTTTGCATTCCAGCAACTCTTCAGTTTGCACCAGCTCACTGAGTTTTTCTTTACGTCTCCTTCTCAAGACATTGGACTTGGTGATCAGTTGGGCCATTAAAGAACCTGACTTTCCCTCTGCCTGCTCTGTCAACAGATCTGCATCTTTTTGCAGAGAATCGCACACCTCTTGTAGAACTTTTCTCTCTTTTTTCAGCTCTTCTAACTCAGCTTCAGCATTTATGCCCATCGAGGCTACGCTCATCTTTTTTTTACAAAATGTACAATAAGCCTCGCGGGTATTCTCGGCGACAGGCCTCAGCCATTCTTGAAAATCCGGCATCTCCAACCAGGAGTCCGAAAACTTGCATTTACCCATTGTTCTCGCGGTCTCGCAGCAACTTACTCAAACACACAGACTCAACTTGGAGATAAAGCAGCCGCGCATGCGCACAAGATAGGCCTAGCCGTAAAGGCTGTTGTAACCTGACACTCTAAATTTGTGCAAAGCAGTTTCCGAATCCTCCGCGGTGAGGAAAACAAATATTAGTCATACATACTTTTTGCTGTCAAATTATTTAAAGCTAGAATAACAGCCCCCCAAAAAATAATACCTCATCAAATCGCTTTCAAGACTTTTTAATACTTTTCAAGACCCTTAATTTTCCCAAAATTGATTTATCAACTTTTAATAACTTTCAAGACCCCGCGGACACCCTGTATAAATAGCACCTTCTCATAGCGGATCAACCAGTTTGCTGGTGACAGCCAAAACTAGCTGTTCACATGATAAAGGACTTTCAGCCTAACAACAGATTGTTAGTGCCCTTATGGCCACTTGCTATTCACAAAGGGCTGAGTGATACTAGCAATAACAGCACTGTAAGAGGGGGACAGTTGAACACGGAGGCCTCCACCTCTGTTTAATGATGGACGGGTCCTTTCCACAAAGACGGCCTCCCTCACTCCTCTCCCAAAGTAATGTTCCTCTCTATCAAGGATGTGCACATCTTCATCGGGGAAACTAAAAAGCCACTGGCCAAAAGGATGGTCCAGCACAGAAGATCAACATCATCAGGTCAGGACTCTGCGGTCTACACTCATCTCCAGGCCAGCGGCCACTCGTTCAGGGATGAAGATGTTCACATCCTTGATAGAGAGGAAAAATGGTTTGAGAGAGGAGTACAGGAGGCCATCTTTGTAAAAAGAAACTGTCCATCATTAAACAGAGGTGGAGGTCTCTGTTCAACTGTTCCCCTCTTACAGGCCCTCTGTGAATAGCAAGCGGCCATCAGGGCACTATCGATCAATTGTTAGGCTGATGTCCTCCTTTATGATGTGAACAGCTAGTTTGGGCTGTCACCAGCAAACTAGTTGATCCATATGAGAAAGTTAAGTTTATTGCAGCTCAGACTGACATTTTTAGATAAAAGACAAAACGCTTCAACATGAAGAATCCATCCAGAGGAACCAACTTTACTTTGTTAGAAAAGGCATGATAGTTTATAGTGAAAGGAATCTGTTGCATCATGATTGCGGGGTGTACTGTGCCTTCATCGTTTATATAAGGGCCTTGTAATATTTGTGCCCCTGCTTTATCGGAGAGGCAGCCGAGTGAGAAGCGCCATGCGTCTGACTGCAGGCGAGCTCTGTTTTCAATCAGGATTGGCTCCCAGAAGACCTCCAGCCAGCTTTCTCTCGTGTGCAAACACGTAAACATTACCTCCTCTTTTTAAGTGTTTCTGCTCTTCCTTCCCTCGACGTGGGGTTCCCACGAGCATGGAGTTTATTGAATTAAAAACTGACCCCAGATACGTCTCTTTCAGTGAAAACAGCCAATATAAAAGCTTCACGTTTGTTGTAAACCTTCCAGCGGCGGATGACATCTGAGCTGCACGCAACACGGCTCCTAAATGGAGCTTAAGACAAAATGTGGAACATTTCTGAGGATGAGCTGGTCACAGGTTAGCACACTGGCTGACATTTAGCTATTTGATGTAAGCGGGGGATCAAAAAGAAACGTGCTTTTGGCAAAATATTAAATGCTTCTGTGAGTTTATTCCAGGTTGGACTGCATTTTACATAGAGCCAAAAAAGGCACAGTTCTACAAAGAATGAATTCACAAGAAAAAAAAAAGAAGTTCAAGAACACGAAATTATATTTGAATATAAACTGACTGTAGATGCAAACAGAATCTCATTTCAAATTTGCATAGGTCTATTTCTCTGCAAACTCTGTGTCAGTTTTCAGGTCAAAACTCTAGATTCTAAAATACTCTAGACTGTGTTGAGGTAATGAGTTTACAGCCTGATATAAACCAACATATTACTGATCTCAGCTCCTACTGATCACTAGATGACAAAACACGTGTTCTAAAATCTATTTGTAATGAAATATAAACAGTGCCATTTCTAAAAAGAACACACAAACTATTTCAGTCTTTATGGCCTGTTTGAAAATAGTCTAAACTAATGATACAACATGTGAAAGATGGTTCTCTCTGCGTCACTCTCCTTTCATCTTACGCTGTCGCTTCCCCACAACAGGCGGTGTGATGTCATCACTTCCTCTGGGGCTGGCTGCTCGCTTTAGGGCTGAGGTCCTTTTTGGGGTTCTGTGAATAAACATGTTCAAAAATTACTTTAATTTGTTTTTTTTGTTTGTTTTTTTAGCAAAAGAACAAAATATGCAACATGGTATATAAAAATCTAAAGACAGAAGCTGTAAAGGTTTAAAATCATGTGTAAATTATTGTTCGCAAATTCACTGTTTGTGTTTCACATTAAGCTTTGTCGTCCATGGAGACGAAACTGCTGGAGAGTGGTTTTGTGTTCATACAACGGGAAGAACTGTGGAGAAAAGTTCCACATATTGAATTTCCAAAGTGAGCAAAAGTGAAACCACAATTGTACATTTGGACCATGTGTTTTTACAGCAAATTGATGATGAGTGACCACTTTGTGTCAAATCACTGAATGTGGCATAAAATTCCACCGCTGCCAATTTATCTGACAATTTTTAACACAAACATGATGCCGTTATTTTTGTGCTCAGTTATTGTACCGTTTTAAAAAAAAGTTGTCTTTTGAAGTTCCACTACACTTTCTTGCAGCAGAGCTGAGAGCCCTGACACGTCTGCCCTCTGTGTCGCTTCTGTCAGAATCCATTTGGGTTATGAAGACGCTCAAAACTCATACTTGTAGTTAAAATCACACGGGCTGGAACTCTGACCGGAGAACTGACTTTCAGCGTTTTTGTAAAAAGTCAGTGAAGATTGATGGAGATAAGCACCAGCTCCCTGTGACCCCTAACAGGAACAAGTCAAAAAGGGAACTAAAGAAAGGCCCAACATTGTGTGAATGAAACCAGCCACCACCTTTCATGCCAAACTGTTAAATGGTAAATGGAGCTTATTTATATAGCGCTTTCCAGCCCCCTGTGAGGGGCCCCAAAGCGCTTTACAATACCAACCATCCACCCATTCATACACACATTCGTACACCGGTAGCGGCAGACTGCCATGCAAGGCGCTTTCCAGTCCTACCGGGAGCAACTCGGGGTTAAGTGTCTTGCCCAAGGACACAACGACACATGGTGTGGGGAACCGGGATTCGAACCGCCAACCTTCCGATCGGGGGACGACTGCCATTACCACTACGCCACGGCTGCCCCACATATAAATATTTTTTTAAATCCATAAATATGTCACTTTGGCATATAGGTCGCAGGGCATGCAAATTATGCAAAAAACTGTGACTTATAGGCCGGCAAATACGGTAAGCAGTTGTAGACATATGTCAAATTATTACTTTCTGAAAATTTCTTTAAAATCTGTACAAACAGGGTGGTTTGCAAAAGTTAATGCTTAAGTTTAGACAAAGACCTTAAAGGTTCAGTATGCAGTTTCTGTAGAACTGCAGCAGTTAGAAATATTTTCAACAGGCAAAGCATTCTGATCCCTCCCCCTCAGAGCCATATGTGGCTCTGCCCCCTTGTGGTCTGTTGAATTTCAAATTCAAGCTCTGTTTTTATTGGCTGATTCAAATTCAAGCTCTGTTTTTATTGGCTGGTTACAAACTCTGTTTTTATTGGCTGGAAAATGGCGGGTCACCTTTTCTTTTTAGAAATGCTTATTTACCACCTGGAGAAGCAAGGGGACAATATTTTTTTTAATTTTTTTTCAGAGATTACCTGGCTAACATCAGTCTGTCAGGAGGTAGTGACAGAGTGAAGAAATATGTTCATAAAAAAAGCTACATACTGCAGCTTTAAAGTGTCTGTGACATCATCTTCCTTCTTTTCATGAAATGATAGAAGATACTGTATATATCTTGTATCATTCAACTATGTTTGTTTTTGCAAACAAAATGATAAATTAATGAAAATTCATTTCAAACCGAGATTAAAATTAAAATCAGTGTTTCTTTTTGGAATATCCAACTAGATGCGAATGCAACATCTGTGACGTAGGAGGATGAACGTCTTTAACACACCCCATATAAATATTCATGGCGGACAATAAATAAAACGACGAAATTAGCAATCTAAGTTAAGATTTGAGCAATTTGTCTTCAGTTTGGGAAGCGGGAGTGGTGGCGCAGAGGTTAAGAAGGTGCGCTTGTGATCGGAAGATCGCCGGTTCAAGCCCCGGTACCGACAACATCAAAGATGTGGGTGGGATAAGTGAAGCGGTCACACCTGTCTCCACCCTCATCTGCCCCACTCTGGGCCCTTGAGCAAGGCCCTTAACCCACACCATCTGCTCCCCCGGGAACCCTAGATATCAGCTCTCTACTCCACACAGAGGGCTGTGGTTGCTCGGTGGTCTGTGGTTGTGTCAGGAAGGGCATCCGGCGTAAAAACAACTGCCAAATCTTCGTGCGACTAGATCGCTGTGGTGACCCCTAACGCAGGGAAAAGCCGAAAGAAGAAGAAGAAAAAAAAAAAAGTCTTCAGTTTGGGAAGCAGGAAGTTAGATGAGCAGAAACAGCAGGTTCTAATTTAGGTCTGCACCCGTATTTTTTTTTGTCTTAACTGTTCAGGGAGCGAGTGCGGTCCGAGAGCGGGGGCAGCTTTATTTATTACATACTTGACGAAGTATTTCATCTTTTGGGAAAGTGAAAAGGCTCACTTGTTCACTGATGATATTAGAACACCCAAATGCAACACAACGTAACAGCATTATACAAAAAAAGGCGATCTGGCAGAGACACGCAGACTCTAGGTTCATTCTCCTACGTCACAGATGGTGCATTCGCGTGTACCGTATTTTCCGGTGTATAGGTCGCACCTTTTTATGGTTTTTTCAAGGCCTGCGACCTATACACCAGTGCGACCTATTTATGGATTTTTTCCCATATTTTTAGACCAATTTTTGGGTCAGTTATGACCTTTTCACTTTGGCAGAAAATAGTGCAGTACCACTTTCGGCCGCTAGGGGCGCAGTGCAGTACCACTTCCAGAGGAGTACACCGACCCAAGAAGAAGAAGAAGACCGTTTCCAGCTCATGTGTCGAGAGGGTCTTGGCTGCAGACTGCGGATGACGGCGGTGTCAGTCCCGGAAGTGGTGCTATTGCATTCCGGAACTGAAGGGGGCGCTGTTTTCATGATCGCTCCCGTCTGCAGACGGACAGTGTCAGTCCCGGAAGTTGTAGTAATGCATTCCGGAAGTGAAGGGGGCGCTATTTTCATAATCACTACTATAAATTAAAGAAGCAAGTAGCGCTTCTCGAAGTTGTGTGTGTGTGTGTGTGTGTGTGTGTGTGTCTCTTCTCTCAGCTTGTAAATATTAGTTGTTTTACAGTGTTGTTCACACATTGAAGTTGTCACAAATTTGTTGTTCATTTTTGGTGACATGTCTTTTTTTTTAAATCTGTTCTGCTGAAGTACATTAGCTAGCCTTTTGAGTTGTTTAGTCATCGTTTTGTTTTTCACATTGTGTTCTTTAAACAGTATGTACATTTTTGAGTGTCCCTTTTGTTGTATATCTGTTGATTTTCATTTTTTAAAATGTTTGTATATGTGTGCATTCAATGTTTAATATACTTTTTGAACAATGACTGGAATCAATACGCGTTTTCTTTAAAAAACAAATATGGCTAGGTTAGGTTGTTTATGTTTAGAATTAATAGTTCTTTTTTTAATCAAGCAACCACATACAGAAAGATGTTCAGTTACAAACATCTACAAACAATAAATGCAAAAATGAAAGGTATGCTCAGCGACGGTGGACACCGAGTGGAGGTGATGGAAACTCAGGTGAGGAGCAGTTGTTCACATCAAGCCGGACTTTATGAAGGGTAATCTGAGTAGACCAACACCAATATGCTGGGATGGAGGCGCAAATTGCTGATTGGCTGAACTGAAGACTTGCAATTTACACACAGGCTTAATTTATGTATCCACTGACTTCAAAAATGTTTTCATATAGAATCAAATTTATTCATCCAGTGAACCATTCTTGCAACGTCTACTGCCGGGACCCGACTACTGAAGATCATTTCTTGTCAAACGTTCTAAAAACTACTTCCTCTGAGTGTTAATTAATCCCTTTGGGTTTTGAAACAATTGGATATTTGAGTGCAGTTTATGAAGTTTCCAATGACACATTATGGTAAACAACGATAATATTTGAGCTCACCTGCAACCAAGCATATTATAGTTTTTGGAATGCAGCTGTGGTAAACCCACTACAGTATAGGGATAAGCGTGTGTGTATGATAATTAATGGATGGATAAATGTGTTCCTAATGTAATGTATTTGTCTTTAAAATATTAATTTCCATTAAAAAAAATTGTAATAGGGATAAGCGTGCATGTATGATAATTAATGGATGGATAGTGTTCCTAATGTACATTTGTACATTATTTTATCAACTGAAGTTATTGAAGTTCCATGATTTGGTAGACTATATTTTATTATGTATAGGGCTCAAAATAATGCATTACCTTTAAATATCCAAATGCATTTTGTTAAAAGACAAAGTTGTTATAATCTTAAGGGGACAGAGATGTTTGTAAAACCACAAAAAAATGAACAAATTTAATAAACATAAACATTTGTCTTTAAAATATTAATTAGCACCACTAGCGCCTTTAAAATATTAACTTCCATTATTTTTTTTTTAGAATAGCGCCACTAGTGCCTTTAAAATATTAATTTCCATTCATTTTGTTGTTGGTGCGTGTTTTAATGGCGCCACTAGCGCCCCCAATAGCGCCTCTAGCGCCCCCTTCATTTCCGGAGTGCAATAACACCACTTCCGGGACTGACACCGCCGTCATCCGCAGTCTGCAGCCAAGAGTACTTGCATGTGTCCGAAAAAAAGCTCCTCTGCTCGGACTGACTCTGTCGGCCTCCTGGTCTGGATGTAGCTTCTGTTAGCTCTGTTTGTTTGCTGTTTGTTAGCAAGATAAGTCAAGAACCACTCAGCGGATTTTTCTGAAACTTACAGAATGGAATCACAGTGTGGACGTTTACAAGTGAGTACCGTAGCTTTATTAGATGTTTGAGATAAAAAATAAAAAAAAAAAAAGCTATCTTTTTGTAGCATTTAGCTTCTGTTAGCTTCTGGTGTTAGCTTCTGTTTACGTTATAAATAGCTTCGAAACCACTCAGTGTATATTTTTTCTGCTTACAGAGTGTAATTATAAGGCTTTAATGTATGTAACTCTGGTCTGGAGAAAACATTTGACATAAAATTCGATTTTTTATTCGTGTCAGAGGCGGACTCGTCTCGTGTTAGCCTTCGTTTTATTTCTGTTTACTTCTGTTTACGTTATAAATAGCTTCAAAACCACTCGGTGTATATTTTTTCTGCTTACAGAGTGTAATTATAAGGCTTTAATGTACGTAACTATGGTCTGGAGAAAACATTTGACATAAAATTCGATTTTTTATTCGTGTCAAGAGGCGGACTCGTCTCGTGTTGGCTTCTGTTAGCTTCTGTTTATGTTATAAATAGCTTCGAAACAAATCGGTGTACCAGTTTATTTATTTCTGCTTACAGAGTGTAATTATAAGGCTCCAATGTACTTAACTATGTCCTGGAGAAAAATTTGAGATGAGATTCCATTTTTTATTCGTGTTTTCAGAGACGGACTCGTCTTGTGTTAGCTTCTGTTTATGTTATAAATAGCTTCGAAACAAATCGGTGTATATTTATTTCTGCTTACAGAGTAATTATAAGGCTCCAATGTACTTCACTATGTCCTGGAGAAAACATTTGAGATTAGATTCGATTTTTTATTCGTGTTTTCAGAGACAGACTCGTCTCGTGTTAGCTTCTGTTTATGTTATAAATAGCTTCGAAACAAATCGGTGTATATTTATTTCTGCTTACAGAGTAATTATAAGGCTCTAATGTACTTAACTATGTCCTGGAGAAAACATTTGAGATGAGATTCGATTTTTTATTCGTGTTTTCAGAGACGGACTCGTCTCGTGTTTAGCTTCTGTTAGCTTCTGGCAGACATTAGCAGCAGAGCTAAACACTCGGTCCATATTGCCGGGTTGACTCAGCGGTCACGCGGCGCGTCAGCGGTGGATGACGCGTTACGTCGGCGGTGACGTAGGTGCGACCTATACACCGGTGCGACCTATTTATGGATTTTTCCAATTTTTTGGCAATAATTGGACACTGCGACCTATACAACGGTGCGACCTATACAACGGAAAATACGGTAGTCGGATATTCCAAGAAGAAACACTGATTTAAATTTTAATCTCAGTTTGAAAGGAATTTTCATTAATTTATAATTTTGTTTGCAAAAACGAACATAGTTGAATGATACAAGATATATATCTTCTATCATTTCATGAAAAGAAGGAAGATGATGTCACAGCCACTTTAAAGACTACCATTGTACTGTAAATTAAGACTCAAACTACAGTAGTGTCTTTGATGTGCTGGGGTTTAAAAGAAATACTGTACAGTGGAAACAAAAAGCAGCCAGAACAAATACAAATTGGCCTTTTTACTTTTGATGAAACACCCTTCCTTTTCCCCCCACGCAGGTGTCCAGTGATCACCCAGATTTACTGCACATCAGCGTCAGAACAAAATCAATACCACAAAAAGCTCAAGACAATAAACCATCATGTCTATTTGCCATGAGGCCCTGAGGAGTGTCCTAAAGCTATAATGGCTGTAATTTAGGTTAACAGACAGCTTAAACCTGCTGCTTTCTTTCCAAAGCAAACTCTTATGACAAAAGTGAAAGAGTAAGAAACATCAAATAGTTTAATCATTTCTATGAATGGGTTATTTTCTGATCAGGCATCTGTAGACAAGCCCTAAAGTTAAATTACAATGCACTTGGAAAATGAAAAAAATATAAATACACTTTGCCTGCAACTATCTCCAAGTAACTAAAAGACCACACTGTAATTAACACTAAAAACCGCATTACTTTAACAAAATATAACGTTCTACACACTGCAAGCAGAAATGAACAAGGAGGGAAGATGTGCATGATGTTTACAATATGATGAGAAATCATACTGCTGAAGATAAAGAAAAATGTTATTTTCTTTGTAGAGGTAAAAATGGACACCTCTGCAGTAAAACATTACTATGGGGTAGGTATGAGTAGGCCTACAAACAGCATAAAAACAAAAATGTGAATTAATTAGGTCCCAGGTTGTACAATTAAACTGTATTTACAAAAATTATACAAGTTTGTAACCCGTGTTTTATAACAATTGTTTCCATTTAAAAATACTGTGACTGAATCGTCAAATTTACAGTTTATTTTTATTTTTATGATAAACACCATCAAATATCAGAGGACTCGTGTAGTGTTCCAGTTTGTACATGTAAATATTGAATCTTCTTCATACACCAAAGTTAGTCATGGAGTTCCTCAGGGTTCAGTGCTTGGACCAATACTCAATACAGGTAGTCCCCGACTTACGAGCGCTCTGACCTACGAGCGCCCGGACTTACGAGCTGGCGAAAGAGAAGTAAATTTGTAAAAAATACAGCACTTTTTTGTGTTTTTAGATGAAAGTGTGTTAGCTAACCGTTTGGAAACACGTTTCCGACCATGTTTATGAACTAATATGAACGTTTTTGATGAAAAACGAGTGTTCGTAGTAGCGCTAGCATAAATGTTCCAACTTACGAGCGAAAATCCGGACTTACGAGAACACGTGCTTCGTGTTCCAACTTACGAATTTTCGTGTTACGAGCAACTCGCAGGAACGGAACTCGCTCGTAAGTCGGGGACTACCTGTATATGCTTCCATTAGGTAAAGCTATTAAACAGCATGGGATAAATTTTCATTGTTATGCTGATGATACAGTTATATTTGTCCATGAAACCCAATTAATCCAATCAGCTACTTAGACTACAAGCATGTCTTAAAGACATAAAAACCTGGAAGACTCTAATTTTTTTGCTTTTAAACTCAGACAAAACTGAAGTTTTGGTTTTTGGACCTGAGCATTTTAGGAATACATTTTCCAATCTTTCACTTTCGCTGGATGGCATTAATTTGGCCTCCAGTTCTAGTGTTAAAAATCTTGGTGTTATTTTCGATCAGGATATGTCTGTCACCACTTACACTAAAAACGTTACCAGAACTGCCTTCTTCCACCTGTGTAATATCACTAAGATTAGAAACATCTTGTCCAAAAATTATGCAGAAAAACTGGTCCATGCATGCATCATGTCTAGGCTGTACCGTATTTTTTGGAGTATAAGTCGCACCTTTTTTATCATTTTTTCATGGCCTGCAACCTATACTCAGGTGCGACCTTTATATGGCTTTTTATCACTTTCGGCTAAACAAATTTTTTAATCCAGCTCATTTCACAATTACGTTCACTTATTAAGGAAAAGTTAAAGGACAACACCCACCATGACACTAACAATTCACCATATTGTACAATTACAGTAATTTATTATTAGGTCTATTTTCATTTTTGCATTTGGGCCAGGCGAGGGTTAAAAAAAAAAAAAAAAAAAACCCACTCCCGAATGAATCCGGAAACCTGGCCGAATAGTCCCGAAGGGTCATGCCTTTTGTTACATGATCTCCACCCAGAAGGCAGAAGGTAGGAGTGAGTTTCCATGGAGGTTTATGAGAGAGAGTGGTAGTTAAAACGGCATATTTCCTGCATATTTCCTTGTGCATTTGTGTGTAGTATATGGACCAGCGCTCTGATTTTATTTATTATTTATTTTATAACACCGCTGCGGACCTTTTGCTGCTCTCAGTCATTCTGCCCCTGAGGAGCGAGCCGCGAGCCGCGCGCGTCTCTGGCTCCTCGTTCTGCTGGTCACCTTTGAAGTTCCTCGTGCCGGTGTAATTTGCTCCCTCGAGTGTATGCACTGTATTTGCTCTCGTCAGCCTTGATACGGGGTCGGGAAGCACGCGCGCGGGCAGAGCTCAGCTGCGAGGCTGGCTCTGGCTGCCTTTTTGATCACGGGGGGGAGAGAATAAAAAGTCGATGCGGAAATGAATGAATTTGTCGCGATCAAACGAATTAAACTAGTATGTCTAAGTGGATGCTCGCTCAGAATATGAGTGAGCGACAGCAGGATTAATCAACACAACACAGGCAGCTTTAGGGAATATTTAAAAATGCTTCCTTTTTCTTTTCCTCGCTCGCTCGCCTGTAACTCCAAGGCGTCACTTTGGTGACGTGAATGCCCAAGTGAATGCCCATATATGGAGAGGGGCAGATTTTCCCGGAGCTGCATGCTAAAATCTGCTATAAATCATGAAATAACACATTTAGTGTTATTTCTCCACAATATAAGTAAACGCTCCTGTATTATTTTTAAATAAACTAATAAATATTAATGGCGATGCAATTTGAAAACATGGTGGGTGTTGGGCTTTAAGCTCAGACACATATTTGCTATAATTTTTATCAAACAAATAATTGTTTTTAAGTGTTAATCTTCTTCTAAAAGCCTTGCTGTATGCTCCTGTGGCAGACATTTGCAGCAGAGCTAAACGTAGGTGCGACCTATACTCCAGTGCGACCTATCTAGGGATTTTTCCAATCTATTGGTGATAATTGGACAATGCAACCTATACTCCAGTGCGACCTATACTCCGAAAAATACGGTACTTTTGCAATGGTTTATTATCTGGGTGTCCAAAAACATGTTTGAAAATTCTTCAGTTGATCTAAAATGCTGCTGCCATTAATGAGAGTTGATAGGAGAGATCATATGTCTCCAGTTTTAGCTTCTCTCCATTGGCTCCGTCAAATTCAGATTTCAAAATGTTACTTCTAACCTACAAAGCCCTCAACAACTTAGTTCCATCTTATATTACAGATCTTATTGTTGCATATTTTCCTAACAGAGCAGTTCATTTTCATACTGCAGGTTTACTTGTGGTTTCACGTTTCCAAATGCATAATGGGAGGCAGAGCTTTCAGTTATCAGGCTCCTCTCTTGTGGAACCAACTTCCAGTTTCTGTCCACAAGGCTGACACCTAGTCTACTTTTAAGATTAGGCTTACCGGTACATCATTCCTTTTTGATAAATCCTATAGTTAGGGTTGGCTTTGGTTTCCTGAGATATCCCTTAGTTATGTAGATCTATGCTTAAATTGCTGGAGGACAAATTTACCAAATTTCCTCACTCTGCTACTACAGGTCGTCCCCGATTTACGAGCACTCTTACTTAAGAGGTTCCGGATTTACGAGGTTATCATATTTAATAAAAATATGAAGAAAAAAAAAAATATATATATATTTTTGTGTTTAAATGTTCTTAATTTCATGTGTACAGCACTTTGTTGCAGCTGTGGTTGTTTATAAATAAAGTATTATTATTATAATTACAGTACAGTGCATAATTTTTAAGCCGATTTACAAAGTTTTGCGGCAGTTTACGACAGTTTTCGGCAGTCAGTCAGTTTTCGGCAGTGCCCACGAGTGAGCCACTGGAAGCCGAAGATATTGGGGGACACCGAGCTTAACTTGGAGAAACAAAGCCGACAGCCTTTTTGGAGGTGCAGCTAAACCGGACTGCCCGGAGCAGCAGCCCCACCGCGCCGCATGAAGCTGCGGACTGGATAAGCAACGAGCTAACATTAGCCTCGTAGCTGCCCTCGTAGCTCTATCCGACAGCTGGCTTTGTGCGATCAGAGTTCCTGGAGCTTGCCTCGATGTCGGACTGGAAGCAGAAGATATCGGGGGACACCCAACTAACTTGGAGAAACAAAGCCGACAGCCTTTTTGGATGGGCTACGCTAACAGGTGCAGCTAATGCCCAACAGCAACCACGGAGTTGGAGGGGCTAGGCTAACAGGTGCAGCTAATGGCGGCGCGCGCAGACGGCTTTCGGTAAGTTATTAAAACTTTTTCTGGCTCCAAATGTATGAAGTTAGCATACTAACAGTCCTTCCTGTAAAGGGTTTGGACTGCGTGGTGCTACAGAAAGCTGGGGAGCTCGGACGTAAGGCAGCGGAGCGGAGGCAAACAGCTGCAGCTCAAAGTAAGAAATTAATTTTTTATATTTTTTATAAATGTTTTAAAGTGTTTTAAAGTGTTAGGATAGTTGAAATGCTTGGTAACTGTTCATTACCGCACATGTACGTGTTCAGTGGCGGCTCGTGTGGTATATATACCTATATACAGGTAGTCCCCGAATTACGAGATTTTCATCTTACGAGATAGTCGGAGGAACGGAACTCGCTCTTAAGTCGGGGACCACCTGTATCTTTATTTGCTCTACCTGTTTTGTATTTCTATCTTTTTTTTAATATTTGTAATTATTTCTATTGTTAATAAGCATTTTTTGTCGTTCTTCAGGGGGAACACCTGGACCTGCCACTCTCTTCATGTTTCTCCTTCCTGTCCGTTCAAACCCCAGCCGGTTGAAGCAGATGACCGCTAGTCCTGAGCCTGGTTCTGCTGCAGGTTTCTTCCAGTTAAAAAGGAGATTCCCATTCCATTGTTACCTTTGTACTTGTTCAAGGTGGGAGACTGGGAAGAAGTGGGAAGAAGAACTACTATGCAAAAACTACTACGCAAAAACTCAGAGGACAGTATTACACTTTTATTATTTCATTTTATGCTTATGTTTATTAAATGTTTCAGTGTTTTAGTGTTTAAATGGTTACTGTTGCACCGAGGGACTGAGAGAAATGCAATTTCAATCCTGTGTATGTCCTGTACATATTGCAGTTTTGACAATAAAGTTGACTTTGACTTGACTTTGAAGTGAAGATTCAACACACTCTGCTGGCTTCCTTAGATAACTTTTTTCATCCAAGCTCTCATATTGTAAAGTTTGCAGATGATACAGCTGTGGTGGGATGCATCACAAACAATGATGAGTCCAGCTAAAGGCAGGAGGTGGAACACCTGGAGAGCTGGTGCAAGAATAACTTTCACATCAATGTGAAGAAGACAAAGGAGATGATTGTGGACCTGAGAACAAACAAACAAACACACACACACCTGAATATAAGAGGATCTGCAGTGGAAGTGGTCTCCAGCTACAAGTACTTGGGTGTACACCTGAATAACAACCTCAGCTGGGGCAACAACACCACCAGTCTGATCAAGAAAGCTCATCAGAGACTCTACTTCCTCAGGCGGCTGAGGAGAGCTGGTCTGGGAGGCTCAGTCCTCACCTCCTTCTACAGGTGTGCAGTGGAGAGCATCCTGTGCTCCAGCATCAACGTGTGGCATGGAGGCTGCACAGCTGCAGAAAGAAAAGCTTTGCAGAGAGTGGTGAAGGCTGCACAGAAATCTGTTGGAGTCAGTCTCCCCACCATCACAGACATTTACACCTCTAGATGCAGGAAGAGAGCCGCCTGCATCATGAAGGACCCCACTCACCCAGCACACTCACTTTTTGTCCTGCTCCCCTCAGGAAGGAGGTTAAGGAGCATTAGAACCACTGGACTGAGGAACAGCTTCTACCCTGAGGCTGTTAGACTCATGAATATCTAACCAGGATAATCACTGTGAAAAATCACATTTTGTTGTTGCTGATCTGTTTCATGTAGCTGTGTTTATTTGTGCTCATCTGCTCACACAGACTCATGTTCATGCTGCTGTTCGGCATAATGTTTGTATGCTATTAGTGCTTAGTGTATTATTTAGTTGATGTTTTTCTTAGTTCATATTTTAGTTATTACTGTTTTTCTTTTACATTTTATTGTTGAATGTAAAGTAGCCACTGAGTACTCGTAAATACTTCGTTTTTCTTGTTGTCCTGTTCACCACATAAATATTTCTTGTTATTGTGAAGCCCCCGGGTGAGCTCCGCACCTCTGACTGTAGTGTTAAGTTACAGCTCCATCACTGAATCGCATTGATCTTTACCATAGAAAAATGCTCAGATAACATGACTTGGAAATCAAAGGGAGCCATAAAGCCGGTGTCTCGCACACATGGAACCACTTACAGCTATGCACGGCCAACTCTCTTCAGCTGATTCCATTATAGATCTACACATCACCCTCTGCCAGAAATGATGTCTACATCTTTTTATCTTGAATTTATGGATGGGGAAAAACAAAATTCCTGGATCGGAATTTGAAGCAGAAGGACAGATAGAGTACTAAAAGGATAATGAGGCATTTAAGCAGTGAATTACCGGTAAACTGAAGTTAGACGATGGGGATAAAACCAGACCTGAGAAGGGATGATTCTCTTTCATGCTTGTTCCAAAAACACCCTTTGCATCAATCTATTAAACCGAGGAGGCATTCCTAGGTCTGATGCTTCAGATGTATTACAAGAGCATGCAGTAATGGTGCTGGCTGATTTGACATTACAGCTCCAGTTTTGATATGAGGTACTGTAGAAAGATTATGACTAATTAATATGACACCTGATTTAAGTTTGGAGAAATAAAGAGGAAGTCTGAATGGAGCGAAAGCCAAGTGATAATCTGAGCCAGACCCAGATCAGAGTGAATTGCTCTTGTCCTAAAACTACTCTAATCTCACAAACCGATAAGCGGTTCATGTAAAATCTCTGTATTTTTATTCATTTTTTTATTATTTGATTTTTTTTTTACTTTTACCAAGTAATTCAAATTTCCTTATTTGCTTGAAATACCCATTCTTAAGGTAGTACTCCGCTGGGGAGAGACGGCTTGTTGAACGACATTTACAAGCTCTCTAATGTGTCTATAAATGTTTACAGGAGTTTTCAGTTTCCTTGTGTCTCACAAAAACTCCTCGTCACTTACAGATTTTCTCTTGTAGAGTTGCTGCTGGAAGAATGCAGGACTGAGGGTTGCAACTTAAAATGTGGGGACAATGACAAGCAAATGTAGAGAGCTGGCTGACATGATGCAGAGAAGAAAGGTAGATGTTTTATGTGTCCAAGAGACCAAGTGGAAGGGCAGCAAGGCTCGCAGTATTGGAGCAGGGTTCAAACTGTTTTACCATGGTGTGGATAGAAAGAGAAATGGAGTAGGGGTGGTCCTGAAGGAGGAGTTGGCAAAGAATGTAGTAGAGGTGAAGAGAGTGTCAGATAGGGTGATGTGTCTGAAGGTAGAAGTAGAAGGTCTGATGCTAAACATAGTCAGTGGTTATGCTCCACAGGTTGGATGTGATGGGGAGGAGAAAGATACATTTTGGAAAGATTTGGATGAAGTGATAGAGAGTATTCCCAGGGAGGAAAGAGTGGTGATTGGAGCAGACCTGAATGGACATGTTGGTGAAGGAAACAGAGGGGATGAGGAAGTGATGGGTAGG
Organism: Garcialebias charrua; assembly: GCA_038048925.1. Taxonomy (NCBI): domain Eukaryota; kingdom Metazoa; phylum Chordata; class Actinopteri; order Cyprinodontiformes; family Rivulidae; genus Garcialebias; species Garcialebias charrua. The sequence goes on from JBBPBX010056632.1 coordinate 21,470, forward strand.
TTTGGTGTCAAGGAAAGAAACCAGGAAGGACAGATGGTGGTGGATTTTGCCAAGAGAATGGAAATGGCTATAGTCAATACCTATTTCCAAAAGAGGGAGGAACATAGAGTGACCTATAAGAGTGGAGGAAGGAGTACACAGGTCGACTACATTCTGTGTAGAAGAGGAAACCTGAGGGAGATTGGAGACTGTAAGGTTGTAGCAGGGGAGAGCGTGGCCAGACAGCATCGGATGGTTGTGTGTAGAATGACTGTTGTTGCGAAGAAGAGAAAAAGAGTAAAATCAGAGAAGAAGACCAAATGGTGGAAGCTAAAGAAGGAAGAATGTTGTGAGAAATTCAGAGACGAGCTGTTAAAGGCTCTGGGTGGTAAGAAAGAGCTTCCAAGTGACTGGGCTACTACAGCAACAGTAATTAGAGAGATAGGTAGGAAGGTACTTGGTGTGTCATCTGGACAGAGAATGGATGTGTAGTAACACAACAGACATAAATACTAGATGTTACACATATTTAGTCTGAGGGGCATTTCAGCTTAAAAATATAGTTTCCAGCTTAGGTTGAGAGGGAAAAGAAATAGGAGGAAAGATTTAAGAAGAATTGGGAGGTTAAGAGAGGAAGTTTATCTTGCATTTATGAAACCAGATGACACTCTTCAGTACGCGTCCAGCTAAGATATCATCACACCTCCAGCAAGCAAACAGCTGCTCCTTTACCTTAAGACGTCCGCCTTGGTTCTGGTAAAGAGCTGTGGTCAACTTTAGACTGACGAGTCGTCGGTCCCGCAAGTCCAAGCTGGACTCCACGAGTGTTTACCTTGTCGGTGTCGGTGATACTCGCTTTCATCGGCAAAAGTCGTGGCAGTCGTGGTTTCTTGGCTCAAGATAATTTATTCCAGGAAGGAATAACAAACGCTCGTTCGAGGTGGACTCATAACAGCCTGTTATCAGTCCTTAGCTGAAGACGCAGGTCGTTAGCTCTTGACCAAAACGTACCCAGCTCTTGGGAAAGGTTCACATCTCTTTGAAATTCCCAACAAACTCTGAGCGTTCTCGCACAGTTAGAACTTAAAGAGCAGGAACACAGAGAGGAGTTCACTTGCCTTATCAGGTCCAAGGCTACAAGCAGCAGCAGAGAGAAATGTTTAGGAACAGACAGAGCAGCTGGAGCCTTGTTCATGAAAAACAACGGATTAAACTGTCTTCTTATTTCTAAACAAAACAGTCGGGTCTCTG
>JBBPBX010056633.1:0-15803 GCA_038048925.1 Garcialebias charrua
AGTCGCGGGGAAGATAATGTGGCCGACATCTTATTGTTAAAAGCTCCACAGCAGCTGAGCAGATCCTGCTGATAACGGCACAGTTCGTGCACCAGTCTTTGTTAACGTAAATGCAGACACCTCCACCTCGCGTTTTCCCCGTAGTCTCGATGCACCGGTCCGTTCTGAAAAATAGTTTATTATCCAACTCGTAAACAGAGTCAGGAGTGTCTTCATTGATCCATGTTTCCGTGAGACAAAGCACCGAACATCTCCTCATCTCCTCCGACGTTGTTACTCTCAGACGAAGCAGGTCCATCTTGTTGTCGAGCGAACGCACATTGGACAGAAATAAAGCCGGCATCGGGGGTTTACCGGTTTTAGCGTCTGCTCGTAGTCTCGTCATGATTCCTGCTCGACAGCCACGTTTTTTCCCTCGAGAGCACCGCTTTCTTTTCTTTCCTCCGCGCATCTGCTTCCAGAAAGATGATCTAAGCAGATCCAATCTTCCGAGCTCTGATTTGAGTTCGTTGCTGATTTCAGCTGTGCCTTGTGGTAAATCCGCTCCAATTCTCAACAGCTCAGTTCGGCTATAATTCACCCGCAAAAAACGCGCAGAGTCAGGTACAAAAACACTATTAAAACTACTAAAAACTGGGAATGTTCTGGGAGCCCATGAAGCTGCTACTGGTCTGAGCGCGGCCATCTTGATATATATGCACAGCAAGGCTTTTAAGAAGATTAACACTTAAAAACAGTTATTTGTTTGATAAAAATTATAGCAAATATGTGTCTGAGCTGAACTTTTCCTTAATAAATGAACGTAATTGTGAAATGAGCTGGATTTTAAAATTTGTTTCGCCGAAAGTGATAAAAAGCTATATATAGGTCGCACCTGAGTATAGGTCGCAGGCCATGAAAAAATGATAAAAAAGGTATGACCTATACTCCGAAAAATACGGTAATCAAGTTGAAAGTTTTTGTCCAAAAAGACCAACTTGTCCACGTTTTCTGCTAAAAGCACAGATCTAGTTGCAGTGAATATCTCCAGCCATCTCAATAACAACAGTAGCAGCAGTGTGGCTGTATTTGTCCTCATTACTCACAACAACCTCTTCTTGGACCAGGTGGGACAGGTCCCTGGAAAAGTTCAGAGTTCAGTCATCACACACTTCTTAGTTGCAGGTGATCTGGTGGATGTCCCTGAAGAGAAATAATCTGCTGCTATCTCTGTCCCAGACTGGAAATAAAACACAAAGAGGGAAAAATATATATACAGGTACCCCTCGAGTTACGTCAGGGATAGGGACCTACGTGTGTGACTTAGGTCGATTTTGTCGTACCTCGCGGACCAAAAACACCTGCCTGTCGTAGGTCCGCGTTTCTGACATAGGTCGCGGATATACCGCTAACGGAGCGCCGCACACATATTTAATGGCATGAGACTGAACAAGCAGACATACTAGGCCATGAACATGCACAGAACTGTACAGTAAATGAATACTGTACTGTACAATAAATAAAAAATATAATGTCTTACTTTGAGCTGGTCAAAGCCTGCCTTCGTCTTTTAGTATTTAGCTCGGGTGCGAGCTCCCCCAGCTTCCTTACGCTCCACACGCACACACGTGGACAAAACTGTTTAAAAGAATGACTGTTAGCTTCTTAACTTCATACATTTGGAGCCATAAAAAAAAAAAAAACTTACTGAAAGCCGTTTCTCCGCGATGTCCTCCATCCAAAACAACTGCTCAGCGTTAGCTACGGTTAGGCCCCGCTATTAGCAGCACTGGTTAGCATGTCAGTTCATTCAAAAAGGCTGTCGGCTTTGTATCTCCGCGTTAGCTCGGTGTCCCCCGACTGCCAGGCGGACATTTGCGGCGAGCTCCCGGCCGTAGATGGCCCCTCCGCGGCATGTCGGCTCGGTATCTTCGCCTGTGTTTGCTGCTCTGTTAGCTGCTGTCGTTAGCATCTCGGGCGGCGTTGTTGGAGCCATCGCGGGGCGATCCGCGGCTGCTCAGGCATCGGCTTTGTATCTCCGCATTAGCTCGGTGTCCCCCGACTGCCAGGCGGACATTTGCGGCGAGCTCCCGGCCGCAGATGGCCTCTCCGCGGCATGTCGGCTCGGTATCTTCGCCTGTGTTTGCTGCTCTGTTAGCTGCTGTCGTTAGCATCTCGGGCGGCGTTGTTGGAGCCATCGCGGGGCGATCCGCGGCTGCTCAGGCATCGGCTTTGTATCTCCGCATTAGCTCGGTGTCCCCCGACTGCCAGGCGGACATTTGCGGCGAGCTCCCGGCCGCAGATGGCCTCTCCGCGGCATGTCGGCTCGGTGTCTTCGCCTGTGTTAGCTGCTTTGTTAGCTGCTGTCGTTAGCATGTCGGGCGGCGTTGTGGCCGCCGATCGCGGGGCGATCCGCGGCTGCTCCTCCGGACCTGAGACGTCCACAGAGTTGACCGAGTGTTTCCAGCAAATTTATCCGTATGAGGCAACCCTGAACGGACACACGGTCCTCTAAAGCCAGCTGACAGGAGCGTCTAGAGCTCCATTCTTCTTCTTCTTCTTCTTCTATAGAGGTTATTGGCGGTTGGCGAACTCAAATTAAGCGCATTACCGCCACCAACTGGAGCTCCATTGACCGCAGTAGACGACCGGAAACGACCGGAAGTTGCGTAAATACGATCAAATTGTAATTAAAAACGAAATATTAATAATTATACTTTATTTATAAAGCCATTTAAAACAACCACAGCTGCAACAAAGTGCTATACACATGAAATTAATAACATTTAAACACAAAAAAAAAAAAAAAATAATAATTTTTTTTTTTTTTTTTTTAATCATATTTTTATTAAATATGATAAAATCGTAAGTCTGAGTTGCCGTAGGTCGCAGGTGACGTAGGTCGAGGGTTTGCTGTAAGTCAGAGTCAGAGAGTCTTTATTGTCATTTGCACCGCATGTGGTACATGTGATGAAAACGAGATTATGTACACGGGGTCCCAGTTACATCCAACAACAAATGCAAGAGAAAAACAGTAATAACATCTAGAATTAACTAAGAAAAACATCAACTAGTAATACACTAAGCCCTAATGTAATAGAAAAACATCATTATAAACAGCAGCACGAACATGAGTCTGTATGAGCAGATGGTCACAAATGAACACAGCAACAAGAAAACAGATCAGCATCAGCATGATGTGATATTTCACAGTGATTATTCTTATTATTTATTCATTCATGAGTCTAACAGCCTCAGGGTAGAAGCTGTTCCTCAGTCTAGTGGTTCTACATTTAATGCTCCTCAACCTCCGTCCTGAGGGGAGTGGGGCAAAGAGTGAGTGTGCTGGGTGAGTGAGGTCTTTCATGATGCAAGTGGCTCTTTTCCTGCATCTGGAGGTGTAAATGTCTGTGATGGTGGGGAGACTGACTCCAACATCTTCTGTGCAGCCTTCACCACTCTCTGTAGAGCTTTCCTCTCTGCAACTGTGCAACCTCCATGCCACACATTGATGCTGGAGCACAGGACGCTCTCCACTGCACACCTGTAGAAGGAGGTGAGGACTGGGCTACTCAGACCAGCTCGTCTCAGCCGTCTGAGGAAGTAGAGTCTCTGATGAACTTTCTTGATCAGGCTGGTGGTGTTGTTGGTCCAGCTGAGGTTATCATTCATGTGTACACCCAAGTATTTGTAGCTGGAGACCACCTCCACCACTGATCCACTTATGTTCAGTGGGGTGTGGGTGTGTTTGTTCCTTCTGAAGTCTGAAGTATATATATATTTAATAAGATTATAATTTTAAATTAAAAAGGTTAATTAGATAATAATAATAAAACAACAATACCTTTTCTTGAACGGTTGTTATGAGTTGGTTGAATCTCTCGGTCATCATCATCAGAGCTTTAATCAGCTCCAGGGCTTGTTGACAATTGTAGTTAATGAGCCTTTTTCAGATCAGCCACAGTTCTGATGATGTTTTCCAGCCAGCCGTTCTGATAAGCGCACACAAAGTTCTCCGGGGAGGGGATAGATGCAGTTGTTGTTCTCGGCTCATGACCCAGGAGAAATTTGATAGTCAGCCCATTTCCAAGGCTGTTGGGGAGTCAGATTCAGATAACCTTGATTGTTGATTTTCTTCAGGCAGACAGGTTTTTCTCCTGCAGCCTTGAGTGTCCATCTGTACGATCCGATTCCAAAATGGTCTAATTGTGGGAATCCGTTCCACAGATCCATGCTATGAATCCCCCTCCAGGTCGAACCCACCACGCTGACGAGTCCCAGAAGCCGCCGGTGGCCTGCGATTCTCGTAAATCGCCTCCACCTTACGGTTAAGCTCGTTAAGCAGCTGATTTATTGAGGTCACGGCACGGATCAACCTTTCACACAGACTCGGAAGTTTAGCCATGGCCGTAACTGCCGCTGAAGTCTTCCTCAGTTTCCGATAGAACAGAGCTTCGCCGATGCCAAAGAACAAAGCGCATGCCATCATAAATCCAATTATGTAAACATCTTCAACGTCCTCCACAGACAAGACTGAGAGACGCATCACCTTCCACATTCCCCAGGAATCCATGACGTATCCACGCCCTTTGCGTGAGGGCGCATGCGCACGCAGCGACCAGCAGCGGGTTGGAATGTGTGAGGTGACGTGTCGTTTTGTTTGATTAATTTTGTGTTAATCATACGTTTAAATCAGGATTTTTTTTTGAGTGTCAAGGCCCCAGTTTTTACAGACAAGGATGGATTTTCTGTCATTTTTCGGGCTGTGGTTCTTCGTTAATCAGCTGATGAATCACCTGTGTGCCGGTGAATCTACCGGGATTGTTTGGAATGTCAGGATCCAGTACTCCAGAGACACCCTTTTACAGCTAAATGTTGCCACATTAGCTCAGGTGTCAGACCTCGACCCACAAATACCGCCGGATCTCATTCGGAGCGATTTGAACAGAACAAGGAGTAATAAAGATGCCGGTAAAAGGAAGCGGGGAAGACGTGCAGGGCTCAGACTGCGGCTGAAGAGACAACGCGCTGATCGGATTCCTCTTCCTTCTTTCATCTTGGCAAATGTGCGCTCCCTCAGGAACAAACTCGATGAACTTGAAAGCTGCGTTCGCTACAAGAAGGATTTTAAGAACTGCTGCGTCATGGCTTTCAGTGAAACGTGGCTCACAGAGCAAGACCTGGACTCTGATCTGTCCATAGATGGATTTGGTGCTCCACTTCGACTGGACCGACAGGCAGAGGTAACGGGGAAAACTCAGGGCGGGGGTGTGTGTCTGTATGTGAGCAGACGCTACTGTTCTTCAGTGACGATAAGAGAGCGGATTTGCACGCCTCACGTTGAACTTCTATCAGTGTCACTACGGCCCTTTTATCTGCCCCGTGAGTTCCCCCAAATTTTCATCACAATTGTGTACATTCATCCAAAGGCAGACCCCACCTCTGCCTCCAGCACAATTTTTGATGTCGTGCAGAAGCAGCAGTCCATCTCCCCAGATGCACCTAACTTTGTCTTAGGTGATTTTAATCACGTTTCTCTTAAGAAAACACTGAGAAATTTTTATCAGTATGTTTCCTGCACAACAAGAGGTGATAAGACACTGGATTTATGTTATGGCTCAGTGAAGGATGCTTTTAAGTCTGTCCAACTCCCTCCACTGGGCTCTGCTGACCACAACTGTGTTCATCTGCTGCCCATCTACAAAACTGTTCTGAAGAGAGAAAAACCTGAGATCAAGGACATAAAAGTCTGGACAGAGGAATCAGTTCTCTCACTGCAGGAATGTTTTCGGTGTACGGACTGGGATCTTTTTAAACAATCTTGTGGTGATGATTTAGACTCATTAGTGGATGTCACATGTTCTTATATCACGTTTTGCAGAGATATGATTATCCCAGCGAAGCGTGTAAAAATATATCCTAATAACAGACCATGGGTTACTAAATCAGTTAAGTCCAGTTTGTATAAAAAATCAATTGCTTTTAAACAGGGAACAGTCTTTGACCAGCATTTAGCCAGAAAAGAAGTGAAGGCAGAAATTTCAAAAGCAAAACAAAAGTACAAAGACGAATTGGAGAATAAAATGGCCACAAATCAACTTGGCTCAGCATGGGCTAGTATGAAGACTATTGCAGGCCTTCAGAAGCCGCATAAAACCCGTGTCACTATAGATGGTTTTGATTCAGATTTTAAACTTGCAAATGCTTTAAATTCATTTTATTGTCGTTTTGATACCTGTGATTTTAGCAGTGAAATCCAGAAACTAGTTCACGATCTTAAAGACACACAGCACTCTAACATCAGCCTCCAAGATGTGAAACAAGCTTTTCAGTGTGTGAAAGTGAACAAAAGTCACGGACCAGATAATGTATGTGGCCGTTCTGTAAAATTCTGTGCCAATGAGCTGAGCTCCATTTTTCAGTATATTTATAATAAGTCTCTGGAAACACAACATGTTCCCATCATCTGGAAAGATGCTGTAGTGGTTCCTGTCCCTAAATCCAACAGTCCGAAAACTGTTGGTGATTTTAGACCAGTAGCTTTGACCTCAGTTCTGATGAAAATCTTTGAAAGATTAATCAGAGGTGAGATTCTAAAGCAGACTGAACATCTTTTAGATCCCATGCAGTTTGCTTACAGGCCTCATAGAGGCGTAGAGGACGCAACACTCACCCTGTTTAATATGCTTTTTAAACACTTAGATTTAAATGCGACCCATGTCAGACTTTTATTTGTAGATTTTTCCTCAGCTTTTGATACAATCCAACCTCACATATTAACTGAACGGCTTGTTGAACAGTTTCCTCTGAGTAACAATTTGATGGGCTGGATCTTGGATTTTTTAAGTAACAGGACACAGAGAGTAAGGGTGAATAATTGTCTCTCTGAATCTAAGTCCTCTTCCACCGGGTCACCCCAGGGATGTGTACTGTCACCCCTGCTTTTTATTCTATACACCAACATGTGTCGGAGCAGACATGAGAGCAGGTACATTATAAAGTATGCAGATGATTCTGTTATTGTCAGTCTGCTTAAAGGAAATGAAAGTAGCCATGGGCAGGTGACTGATGATTTTGTTCAATGGTGCGAGGACTCTTTCCTCAAACTAAACACAGATAAGACAAAAGACATGATCATTGATTTTAGGAAGAAACCTCACCAGCACGGAGTCACTTTAATTAAAGGTCAAGCAATTGAGACAGTGCAGTCTTACAAATATCTCGGGACAATCGTAGACGATAAATTAAACTTTGAAACCAATTTTGACAAGGTGTGCAAAAAGGCCCACCAGCGCCTTTATTGTCTAAGGAAACTCAACCATTTTAATATTGACCGAACCATAATGACCATGTTTTACCGTGCTTTTATTGAATCTGTTTTATCCTTTTCCTTGGTTTCATGGTTTGGTCACACTACAGTGAGAGGAAAGAATTCCCTTCAGCAGATTGTTAAGCTGTCATCTAAACTGACCGGAGGAACCCTAACCTCAGTAACATCCATGTATGTTAGTCAGGTACAGAGGATAGCTTCTTCTGTTTTAAAAGATGTCCTTCATCCCCTGTATGGAGAGTTTCAGCTTCTTCCCTCTGGTCGGAGGTTTTTAGTCCCGAAATGTAGGACAACACGTTTTAAAAATAGCTTTGTTCCCACTGCTGTTACTGAAATGAACAAACGGAATAACGTTGAAGCTTTTAGTGGTTAAATGTTTTTATTTTTCATTTTACATATGATTTGGGGAGCCTTAACACTGTTATGTGCAACATTATCTGTTTATAGTTTCTTTTAAGTGTTTTTACTAAATGTTTTTACTGTTTTTATTTGTGTGTGCGCATGGATGGATGTATGCTTTGTACCACTGCAAACCACATTTACCCTTGGGTATAAATAAAGTAACCTGAACCTGAACCTATCCCCCAGAGTGCGTCTGTGCTGGGCAAGCTGGTTCCCTTGGACCTTGTCGTTTTGTAGAAAAAAATCTTGTCAATAGAGTTGACCGTCCATGATACCAAATCCATAACTCAATTTACGTTTGAGAGATGAGTGCCGAGGAGCTGCAGACAAACAGAGCAGAGCAGGGAGAAGGGAGACGGGAGAGGAAAGGCAGAAGCAGCCACCTTCGACCAGAGCAAGGCAAAAAAAAGTGTATCAAATGGAGCATTGAGGCCAGCTATAATGCTCTGCTTGTAAAAGTAAATCTGTTTGGTATCACCTCGACACTTAGACAATAATTCTGAGTGCCGCAATGCCGAACAGGACAAAGGCGAAAAATATAACGAATTTAAAAAAATCTACAATAAACTAGTCAATCTTTTGGAGCTGTCTCAGCCTGAAATTAAAAAAAATTAAATATAAATTAATTTATTTAAATTGTGATCAAAGTCTCTAATTGTTAAAATAAATATATATATATATATATANACACAAAATATATATATATATATATTTGTATATACTGTATATAAACACGTTTATTATAAACAATATTTCTAAACTAAACACTCTAAAAGAGCACAGCATGTCATGATTTCAGTTCCCTGCCACGGCTGCACTCTGCGCTCTCGGCCACGCCCACTTCTCCGCTGCATAACGGAGATCGACAGAGGGGGAAGGAGAAGGAGCTGCAGGAAGAGCTGCAGGAGGAAGTTTATCCTGCAGTGTGGGATGCACAAAGGTACAACAGGTGCTAAACCATTTTAAATAATTTGTTTTGAATAAAAAGCCCATGCCTATCGTGCAGCTCATCCATTAATCAGGCAATTGTGTGTCATGTCCAATCTTATTTTGAAAAACCGTGATAGAGCGAATCTGCAAAAAATGAACCGCAAAGTAGCGAGGGACTACTGTATTGAGAAATGATGGAGTTGCTGAAACTAAGGTTTTTCACATTCTCATGCAATATTTTAATTATAACATAAATATAATAAATATATATAAATATATATAATATACAGGTAGTCCCGACTTATGAGCGAGTTGCGTTCCTGCGAGGCGCTCGTAACACGAAATCTCGTATGTCGGAACACGAATCGCGTGTCGCTCGTAAGTCCGGATTTTCGGTCGTAAGTCGGAAAATGTATGCTAGCGCTACTACGAGCACTCATTTTTCAACACAAACATACATACTAGTTCATAAACATGCTCAGAAACTTGTTTACAAACTGTTAGCTAACACACTTTCATTTAAAAACACATACCAGTGCTGTATTTTCTGTATGTTCTGTACAACTTTACTGTTCGTTAGTCAGCTCGTAAGTCCGGAACCTCGTATGTCGATGCACTCGTAAGTCGGGGACTACCTGTAATTATATTTATAATAATACATTTCATGTCTCTCTTGTAAATGAGACCTCGAGGCTTAATGGGAACTAACCTGTATAAATAAAGGTTGAATGAAAATAACTACCAGCTACTACCACATCAAAAACTTGCTTTGGACACATCCTCCTACATTTTAAGGGAGAATATTTTAGTGTACAGTATTGTACAGTATGTTGTCAAAAAATGCACCTTATTTCCTTCAGTCTTGTCATACAATGTGAATGCAAACATTTTTTCACAATTTACAAAAATGTGCATGTCCTTAGTCTTTGTATTTAGGCCTTGTGCTTTCAGACATTCTCCATTTTCTCCACCTGTTCCTCAACCACTTGTTTAGCTTGCCGCTTAGTGTTCCAGCTGCTCTTTTACAATATTTACCGTACTTTCCGCCCTTTAAGTCGCTCCGCCCTATATGTCGCATTAGTCCAATTATGTCCAATAAAGTGGAAAAATCCATAAACTTGTTGAACCTCCGTATACGTTGCATCTATTATGCATCACTGCTGACGCGTCACGTATATTACGCGTCCCCGCAAATGGCCACAGGAGCATGCATGGTAGGACTTTAACAAGATTAACACTTAAAAATAATTATTTGTTTGCTGAAAATTATAGCAAATATGTGTCTGAGTTGAACTTTTCCTTAATAAATGCACGTAATGTTCAAATCAGCAGAATTTTAAAAAATAGTTTTGCTACGTCTGTGCTACGAAGCGTGCACGCGTAGCTAGCGGATACGCTTCATTTCTTTAAAATTTAACAATATTAACACCTAAAAAACATATATTTGTTTGCTGACATTATAGTGTTTCTGAGATGAACTTTTCCTTAATAAATTTGCGTAATCGTCAAATCAGCTGGATTTAAATTGTTTCGCTTTGACGGTCTTCCAAACGGTTGCGCACGCTGCGAAAATAAATTAAAAAATAAATCGAATTTTTGCTCAAACATCTCCTGAAGCTAACTCTTTGTTAATGTCCATCTAGGGATCACTTTCTGTAAGTTTCATCAAAATCTGTCCTGTGGTTCTTTAGCTATTTTGCTAACAAACACTGAGGTAACAGTAGTTCAGAGCTCCAGAGAGCAGGAGGCCGTGCTGCGACAGAGTGAGTCCGAGCAGAGGAGGCTTCTGTCGGACACATGAGCTGGGAACGGTCGCGGACCCTAGCGGCCGAAAGTGGTACTGCGCCCCTAGCGGCCGAAAGTGGTTACTGCTCCATTTTTTTTCCGTCAGAATGAATAGAAACGGTCATATCTCAGCCAAAAATTGGTCTAAAAATATGGGGGAAAATCCCTATATATGTCGCTTTGCCCCATAAGTCGCAGGACATGAAAAATAGTTTTTTTTTTAAACTGCGACTTATAGGCCGGAAAATACGATACTCTCCAGGAGAAACTCTGATTAGAACAGCTGCTCCTCCATATTGAGATAAGCCAGTTAAGGTGGTTCGAGCATGTGATAAGGATGCTTCCTGAGCTCCTCCCTACTGAGGTGCTTCGGGCATGTCCCACTGGGAGGAGACCATGAGGAAGACCCGGGACACTCTGGAGAGACTATGTTTCTCTGTTGGCTTGGGAATTCCTTGGAGTCCTCCCAGTTGAGCTGGAAGAGTTGGCTGTGGAAAGAGAAGTCTGGACCTTCCTTCTGAAGCGGCTGCCCCCACAACCTTATTTCGGAACAAGCAGATGAAAATGGAGGGAGGAGCTGTAATGCACCCTGTTTAGCACCTCCCCAGAGGTTGCACCCGCAGTTTGAGAACCACTGTTTTAAAGTCTTAAATGAATTGTAACCCTGTGTATCCTCTTTCTGGTGACACAGTTTGGATTACTGAGCATGCTGTCAGAATGTTTTATTATCTGTTGTGGTACTACACCCTGACCTCCTTGTCGTTGTGCTTCTCTCAGACCCGGGCAGTAAGGCTGTGAAGCCCAGCGCAGACCAGGAGGAGGATGAGGGAACACAGTGGAGCTGCACAGCCTGCACTTTCCTCAACCACCCAGCCCTCGACCGCTGTGAACAGTGCGAGTTTCCACGGCGTTTCTGAGCCATGAGGGGAAAGGCCCCCTTCTCTACAGATTAGAAAAGACCCCCACACACACACACTTTTTTGTGTGTTGAGGTGTATTAAAATCGATCAGGGGGTAGTCGGCGTACATCACGACCTGCTTTTTTTTTTTTTTTTTTCAACCCCATCTGTCTTGGTGTTTTTCCTCTCTAAAGTTTGCAGAATGCTGTCCACTGAAAGCTTGACTGGATGGTGTTTACAGCTTCAGTTTGTCCCCAGAAGTCGGATGATACCTCACTTCAGAGCCTCAGATCAGGTTCCCCTTCTCTGCTCACCAGGGAACATTTTAAGTCCCGGGATACTTTGCTGCTTCCACTTACAGTATTACCAGCGTGGCCCTGCAAGTGTGACAGCACATGATCACACACAACACAGGTGCCAGTGTGCCTTTAGCTGATTAATATTTTTTTTTAAATTTATTATGATCTGGGGATGGAAACTGTGCTCAGTCACTGAAGGGAAATCTAAAGTACTCACGGACTTGAACGTTTGTTTTGCAGTTTTTAAAGGATGTTAAAAGGTGAACAGCCAGCATTGCTGCCATTGATATGTGCCTTTGGCTGACCCTTCAGCGCCTCCTTTCTTTTACTTTGTGATGACAAATAAAAAAAATCAAATCAAATCAATCGCATGCATTGTGTACAGTAACATGGAGGCAGAAGCTCTCTGGAGCCTTTTGCTGTACATAATTTTAGAAAACGCTTTAAAAATTGTCTTCCTCACTCTATGAGTCACTTGTATTTCCTGTAAGTATAGCTTTATAGACTTTTATCAACTTTCTTCTTCCTTCAGACAAATAAGCACCATGCTCCTCTTTTAAGCTTTGTACTTGACATCTGTGAGCATTGCAGAAGGAGAGGAACAGAGCAGGTAACCCTCAGTCATTATGAAGCTACGTCTGCCCGGTCCGTTCATCGCTTGTGTATTTGCTAAGTTTCCTGTGTAAGATCTATTGATGTAAAGAGTAAAAAATGATGGAGGACATTGTTGTTGTATTTATTTTATTTAATTGTTTTAATTTTATGGTTTTTGTTTGGGACTGTCTCGGGGTGGGAATGGAGGAGTCGGGTAAAAAAAACAAGAAGACAAAGTGCCATCCTGTCTGACTGGAATGGTGTTTTATGGAACAGCTTCACCTCAGTACAAACGAGCAGAATCAGGATCAAAGTCAAACCCCTGCTGGGTCAACTGCTTGGGTTTCAAGTTCCCATCCATCCTGGATGGAGGATGTGAACCTCTGAAACCGCTCTCATTGGGCTGTCTCTGTTTTCAACCTGTTGGTGAACAGCATTCGCAAGGGAGTCTTAAAATATTTGCAGTTTTTTTTTTCTTGTGCGAGTCAGAGGCTTAAAATCTTATGGTTTGAATTTTGAGCATGTTTACTCTGAAAAATGTTAGTTGCAGTCATCTACAGCTATTTATTTTTTTATCAGGAGATCATACAACGGTTGACATTACATGCATTTTACAAAACTTACATGACTTCTCTGATTTTTTTCTTATTCCCCTCCCTCCCCCCTCCCACAACAAACAACTCACCCCACTAACATACCGGTAACCAAAAACAAGACGGAATGAGTTGGGAAAAAATAAAATAATAAAAAGAGAGGAGGGGAGTGGGAAGAAGGGACGGCATTGAGAAGCTAAAAAGAAAACTGTTTTACCTATTCATTTATCCTTTAAAATTAAGTCACATGCTGATGTGATGATTCAGTCACATCAGTCTATACATTATGAAGGCAGAGAGTTTACATATGACACAAAGAGTGCCCCCAAAGTAAATTTTTCTGAACTACCTTTCACTGTTAATAAAAAATGTTCCATCTTCAAGAATGATCTTACAGTGTTGAGCCATTTTAATGTGGGTGGAGGAGTGGGAGATTTCCAGGCGAGCAAAATACAGCACCTGGCGAGAAGAGAACAAAAGGCCAGGACCTCCCCCTGCTGGTGGGATAGGTCAAGTGTTGTCCCTGGAACTCCAAAAATTGAAATTAGTGGATCACTTTGAATCTGGATCCTAAAAACTCCTGAGGGTATGGAGAAGAAATATTTCCAAAATTGTAAGTTTGGGCAGAAGAAAAACATGACTTAAGTTGCAAGGTGAAGCCTGACATCTATCACACTGGTCTGGAATTGAAGGGAAAATTTTAGATAGACAGGATTTTGAGAAGTGTACTCTATTTACAGTATTACTTTAAACTGTATTAACTGTAGTCTGGCACATGGTGTACTTTGGCGTATGGTGAGAATAACTTTATCCCACCATGAATCTGACAGTTCAACACCCAATTCCCGTTCCCATGCAGTTCTGGTTTTACCCGATGAGTTGGCCTCAATTGTTAAGTTTTCCATAAATATTAGAAAGAGGAGATTTCAGGTTGGGCTTCAAAACTAGGAGTTCAACCCATGGTGGGTAAGTAGGAAGAGTCGGGAAATTTAGAAACCGCAATGAAATGCAATGTCTAATTTGGAAGTAAAGACACAGATGAGAAGTGGGCAGGTTAAATTTAGAAGACAACTCTGGAAAACTAAAAAATAAACCATCTTTGTAAAGGTCTCTCATTGTTCTAATACCTCTCATGCCAAATTCTGTAAGCAGCATTAGTGGATGCTGGAGAAAAAAAGTGATTCTTTAATAACGGCATTTTATGGTGATACAAATTTAAAGTGGGACCTAAATTGTGACCAGATCTTGAGTGTAGAGAGCACTATAGGATTTGTAGTAACAGAGGATAGTTTAATTGGTAGTGCTGAATAAATAATTGAGGCAGGTGAAAAAGATCCAGAAATCGATTGAATTTCAAGTTTACACCAAATCAGATCAGGCGAGTTTAGCCAACAAGTCAGTTTATGGATATGTGAGGACCAAATAATACATTGTAAAATTGGGTAGGGAAAGACCACCATTTGTGGTGAACTGTTGCAATAAAGAAAGTCATTCTGGGGGCCTTTCCATTCCACAAAAAGGAGACCATCTGATCCAGGGACTTGAAGAACTGTTTGGGCAAAAATAGAGGGATACTTTGATATAAAAACAGAAGGGTAGCACATTCATTTTAGTAATATTAATCCTGCCAATCAGTGAAAGAGTGAGAGAGTTCCTCCTCTGAAAGTCTGATACGATTTGGGAGACTAGAGGTGCAAAATTCTGAGAAAACATTGAGGGCAGAATACGTGTAATAATTCCCAAGTCCCGAGGGGCTAAGCCTAAAAGGGATATCAGAGGGCCTAAGTTTTAAAGCTAATGAATTCACTGGGTAGCATTCACTTTTAAGTGGATTAATTTTATAGCCAGAATACGATCCAAATTTTTCCAGAGTATTTAAAATTGGGGGAAGACTACATAAAGGATCAGAAACATACAGGAGAAGGTCCTCTGCATATAACGACAGTTTAAGCTCGACACCAGAGCGGATGATTCCATGAAAAGAAGAGAGGGATCTTAGGGCAACAGAAAGAGGTTCAATGGCTAACGCAAACAAGAAGGGGAAAGAGGACAACCCTGTCTAGTACCACATCCCACCGGAAAATAATCAGATTGGACGGAATTAGTGAGAATACATGCTTGAGGAGATGTATAAAGTAGCTTGATCCAGGACACAAACCTTTCTCCAAAACCAAACCTAATGCGAGTGGCAAAGAGATACTCCCATTCTACTCTATCAAAGGCTTTCTCAGCATCAAGAGAAATTATCACTTCAGGAGACTTGGGGGAATGAGTTGAAAAAATTGTGTTCAATAGTGTACGAGTATTAAAAAACAACTGGCGACCTTTGATGAATCCATTCTGTTCTTGTGAAATAATCAGAGGAAGAACCGTCTCAAGCAGAGTTACGAGTACTTTAGCACCACCCGGATTTTTGCAGGGGCTACCATGGGCTGGAGCCCGGGACCCCGGAATTTTAGGGGCCCCAGAGCCTCCGGCCCCGCCCCCTAAGTTTTTTTTTTTGTGAACGGATAGTCTCAAACACGTTGTCTCACACAGGAGAAAACTGTTCTTGTTAGGTTTCATGTAAAACTTGATGATTTTATCTATTCGCTTCAGCGCGGCTGGTCCCCTCCCGCTGCCAGCGGGGGAGGGAAGGGGGGGTGCGCGCGGCCGGTCCGCTGCCGCGGGGTAGGGAGAGGGGAGGATGCGCATGGCCGGTCCCCCACCCACCGCTGGTGATAAGGAAGAGAAAGTGGAGGTGGAGGTGAATGGAGAAATAAAAAGTGCAGGAACGGAGGCAAAGGAGCTGGTGTAGGAGAAGCAGGGGCAGCTGTAGAAGAGATGGAGCTGGGGTCCCCCAAACCAGGTGAAGAAACAAGGGAAGAGAAAAAATGTTGAAGTTGCTGCACGCGGGCCAGCAAAATGTGTACAGAGTATATATGTGTATGTATACACATATATATATATATATATATATATATATATATATATATATATATATATACATACA
>JBBPBX010056634.1:4470-22698 GCA_038048925.1 Garcialebias charrua
GTTTAAAGACCGTGTAAAGTGAAATTAAATGTGTGTTTTTAGTTTGTCACATGGCATAAATATGTGTTATTAATCACCCATATAAATCTGACTGATTAAAAACATTGTTTTCCTTATAAAATTAAGTGTCAAAAATCATGAAAAAACATGATTTTGCCTTGCTCTGAAACGGTGGGGGCGTGTCAGCGCGTGGGCGTGGTTTCAGCGCAGTACTGCGCCATGTCCTGCCCCCTTCAGAGCTGAGCTGTGTGGGGAGGCATACGGGGGAAGCAGAGATCCACCTGCTCCGTTTTTATCTGAGTTCTGGCTTCCAGCAGCTTCTTTTTCCAAGAGTTACGCTGTTTTTAGTGCACTAACAACTCTGGTTATGTTTTTAAAGTTGAGGACACATAACTCCGCTGTTATAATCAGCGCTATTTTAGAAGATGAGCGGACTCGCGGTCCGACCCGGTCACATCGCATGTGGGGTCTGTGTTGGTGATTAAAATAAAGAGTAATCACGTTGATAAGTTATCTCATCTGTGTCAGCGGAGTCACGGCGTTTCACGGCGCGCGTGGCAGGATTTCAGCTTCACGCGGATCGCCTCTCACACACACACACACACACGCGCGCGCGCGGGGGGGCGGGCGCGGAGGTGCAGGTGGCATGTGGTCGCTCCAGCAGCACGCCTGGGTTTTAGAGTACTGGAGGGAGACGGTCGGTAGCGAGTGAACGGCTCCACCGAAGAACGCATTTATACGGCTGGAGCTGCAGGGGGTGGGGCTTGTGACCGCGTGACGAAACGCGGTCACATTTAAACCACGCCTAAAAAATCCTGAAAGAGAAATATGTTTATACACAGTTTGATCTATAACTCCAAAATTAATTGAGCTACAATTTTGAGACTTTTTACTCATTTACAAGATTACAATTATGACATTTATAATGTTTATTGAAGAAAATGTTGAAATTCACTTTACACGGCCCTCTGCTTATTTTTTGTTTTTTATAATGCAATATGTTGAATGTTAAAAATGTGATGATTTATGTCTTATTATCAATATATTTGTATGTTGTGAAATATAGTATCTCTATTGTCTATTGACCAAAAAAATAAAATAATAATAATAATAAAGCAAGCAGGGGGCCGTTATTCTCACTTCCATCCCAGACCTTTAACTTTTTATTTATAACTGTTTACAGGTGAATGAGCTTTAAATTAATGCTTCATACATGGTGAATGCAAAGCTGGTGTTATTTTTGAGCCCACAAGTCTTGCCTCCTTTTGCACATGAATTTGTGTATGTCGTCTGTATTAAAATGTTCTCTTGTTGGCACTTGTGACACAGACTACGGTGAAAATGTTTCCAACAGTGTCTTATCAACACTATGCCTAGTCTGTGCACAAGGATGTTGTTGGTGTGCTGGACTGACTGCAGTCTTCACCCTCATAACCAAAGCTGCTGAGAAGACAACAGCACAGCAGATTTAGCTCCGCAAAAGGTTTGTAATAAAGTATTTTTAAAATAAATGCAGTGTTAATTTGACTTTAAAGCTGCGTTTAATGGTTGTTTTATAAATCTTATAGTTTGCAATGGTTACATATTCTTGTATGTTGATGACTCACATAATATACCTACAGAAACAAATCTGCTCACACATTTTATTTTTTATTTTTCTGGACTATGCCACTTACACAGACCTGACTGGACAAACTTACATCAAAGTGTCCTAGTCCAAGCACCAAATATGACATCAGTAATGCAGCAAACCTCTGTTTGCAAACATTAAAATACTGTACAGTACAGTATAGCACATTATGTTACATCCTTGTACCATTTTTTTATGTTTTACTATTATCACCCTCCACCAAAAGTTAAAAGTCCATGATAATGTTGTTGCACATGCATGTGTATGATGGTCTGAGTGTGTGTGTCCATGTGTCTGTTTGTTACCATAATATGTCATAACACAAACAATGTGCATCTACAAATAATCCATGCTTGGTGTCAGTCTGATTCCACTGCCACCAAAATGATCATAACTTTGTCTAATTTGCACATTTTTACCAAAAATTTGTTGTTGCGTATGAATCAAATCAGGTGTCATTTTCCCAGAAATATGTGATTGGACACCTCGTTAGTGTAATGGTTTGTGTAACCCATCACAGCTTGGCCCCTGGTTATGTGTTTTATCATTATCAGGTGTGTGTCTGCAAACGTGCCATGGAGATGAAAAGTCCATTTCTGGGTCTGGGGGAAATGCTCAACATTCCTGAGTTATGGAGAACTGTGATCTCAGAGTCAGGCAGGTCAAAGCCTCCTGAGCTGTACCTGATGAATAAATAATACATGTGGAAGGATTTTACACACTACAGTACTGTGAATAAATTATATTTTTTTAAAAAGCTTAGATCTATGTCTGTGCATCTGACTGACAAAGTTATTTTTTCAATTTGTTTTGTTTGTAGGCTGGATTCACATGTAAATGCCTTATTAAAAAGAAATTCTGAGGGGTACAGTGGCACCATTTATTCCACAAGAGTGTTTAGCTATGAGGCGCTGGATGATCTTTGATTAATCTTTCTTGTTTCTCCTAATGTCGTGTTAAAATGATGCTGCTCAAACTTTCCATGATCAAAAATCCAGTCTTAAATGGTTTGTCCTGTCATTGATTTATTGAAATATTAAAGACCCATCTAAACGCTGTAACAGCTGTTAAAAGAAAAGAAAAAGAACCAGCCGATTCATCCGGGTTCAGAATAATGAGACACTTGAAGGCCTAAAAGTTGTGGCTCAGCTTCTGGCATTTACGACTTCTCAAGGAGAGTGAGTGATTTATTTTTACTAAAGCAGAGACGTAAAGGAAATGGCTCATTGTAACATTTTTTCCTCCTTACACCAACCACTGAATATATTTAATAATTGATTTATAGAAATTGTAAAAGTTTTATTATGTTACTTTTTTTAACTCTGGACTTTTGCCCACTCTGGACAGTAATTTGTCACAATGGGCTGTCTGTCTATAAATAGCCACACACAGGCCTACATAAAGATCTTCTTCTTCTTTAGGCTTCTCCATTCGTCAGGGGGTCACCACAGCGAACTAATCGCACAAAGACTTGGCAATTGTTTTTACGCTGGATGCCCTTCCTGACACAACCACAGACCACTGAGCTACCACAGCCCTCTGTGTGGAGCAGAGAGCTGACAGGCCTACATACAGATAATTAGTTTATTTTTAAAAATTTAATTAGTTTATTAAAAAATATATTGTATCTCATGATCTAATCTAACATCAACAGAACACTGAAATTATGTCAGTAAATAAAATTATTTGCTCCTTTTTTGTTACAAGAGAAAATGCTCTTTTTTGTGTTTAAATTTCTTAGTTTTAACAGAAAATCTTGAACCAACAATATTCAGTGTATTTTTTGTTCAAGCATTTTTTAAATGCTACAAATAGTGTTTACCACGTGATGCATGTGATATTATACTCTGACTAATTAACACCTAAACAATAAAAAGATTTGTTGAAGAAATGCATGTTGATATTTCATGTCAGAGTTTTGAACTGAAATAATCTCATGTTGACACATGACTGATTTGTAGCCATTTTGATTAAACCTCGTGTAACATAAAGAAATGTTGTGCTCAGAGCATGGGTTGTGCATGACTCTCCGTTACTGCAGCATCAAGTTTTAGCTCAACATCTATAAAGATTGAATGAATTAGAGCCAATTTTATGTGACACATTGTTTGTTTGTTTGTTTGTTTTGTTTGTTTGTTTTTATTCATTTTATAATATGAAATACAACAATTAACATATTTATAATAGAAAAAATAAAAAATAAAATGAAAGGTAGCAGATGAATAATACATCTTATTAAATCTGCTCCTTATTTATCTAATAACAGTTCAAACAATATTTTCTATAATAACAAAATAAGTAAATAACAGTCAATTTTCAATTCACATACAGTATATCACACATTAAAATAGATTCATTTATATTTTTTTAGCAATTCATTTTTTACTAGTTTCTTAAATACAAGGATTGATTTGGCTTCCTTAACATTTGTCATTAAATCATTCCATAATCGTACTCCTTGAATTAAGGTAGATCTTCCCTACAAACTAGTTCTAAACTGTGGTTGTACAAATACATCTTTCCCCTTGAGATAATAACAGCTAGATCTTTTCACAACATGCATTTGGACATGTGATTGTAGTGTATTTTTATGAGCTCTAAACATAAGTGACAAAATGTTATAGTCCATCAAATCATAGAATTTCAACAATTTCATTTGATAAAATAATTCATTTGATGGGTGACAGTAATGTTTTCTTGTTATAATTCTTACAATTCTTTTCTGCAAAATAAAAATAGGCATTGTGATTGACTTACACGCTTTTCCCCAAACATTAACACAATAAATCAAGTGTGGCATAATAATTGTATTGTACAGTAAATACAGTGCATTGTCGTTTAATAGATGTCTAACCCTATAAAATATTGCAATAGATTAAGATATTTTTGTTTTAACAGAATTAATATGTTGTTTCCATGATAGATTTTCGTCAATGACAACACCCAAAAATTTTGCCTCACTGACTCTACAAATCACTGTCCTCAATTTGAAATGGAACATCAGTTGTTTTCTTTCTATTTCCAAATTTCATATAGTTAGTTTTTTCCATGTTTAATTATAATTTATTGAGTTCAAACCAGTTCTGAACTTTAACAAACTCCCTCATCATTGACTCCAATAGTTGTTCAATATTAGTCACAGAACAAAAAAAAGTTGTATCATCAGCGAAAAGAACGCACTTGAAGAGATCAGATACCTTAACCAGATCGTTTATATAGAAGATGAACAACTTCGGACCAAGTACCGATCCCTGAGGAACTCCACATGTAATAGTACAGTGATTTGATCGTACATCATCTACTTGTACAAACTGTTTCCTGTTTTCCAAGTAACTACACACCCATTGTAACGCTAATCCTCTGATGCTGTACTGATGTAATTTGTCAAGGAGAATACTGTGATTAACAGTATCAAAAGCCTTTTTTAGATCTACAAACACACTAACACAATATTGTTTGTGATCAACAGCAGTAGTTACTTGTTCCATAAAGTCCATAAGTGCCATAGATGTAGAATATTTTGCTCTAAAACCATATTGATTATTAGTTAGAATATTTTGTTTTTCAATGAATTGGTCCAATCTGTTGTTGAATAGCTTCTCCAAAATTTTTGAAAACTGTGGTAACAGGGATATCGGTCTATAATTATTGAACCCACATTTGTCACCACTTTTGAAAAAGGAACGACTTTAGCCACTTTCATGCTTTCTGGAAATACTCCCGTTGTAAAAGATAGATTGCATGTATATGTGAACGGTTCAATTACATGACTCATTATGTTTTTAACAAACGTCATATCCATATCCAACCAATCTTTTGATTTTTTAATCTGTGAAGTTGTTGACAATTTTCATTATTTCTTCTTTATTAGTTCCATTCAAGAACATACTACATGATCGTAGTACTAATTTCAAGTCAACCCCGGGTTGAATTTAACCCCAAGGCTATCTAAACAGCTGTCAATTAAATAGTTCACATTTCTATTCACTTTTGGAATCGTAGCTGCAAGGCTAGTTCCAACATTCACAAAGTACTGATTAAATCCATTAACAATTTCATTTTCATCATTAATTTCCTTATTATCTATTATAAAGTTCTGTGAAATACCTGTTTTGTCTTTGTGCTTATTTAGAACACCATTCACAACCCTCCATGTTGCCCTCATATACCCACTACTTTTAGTTAATAAGTCACTGTAAATTCCTTCTTGTGTTTTCTTATGATCCAAACCAATTTATTTTTGTACTTTTTGTATTTATCTTATGCTTCCTGTGTTCTACATTTCAAGAAGCATGAATACAAGTAGTTCTTTTTTTACAAGCATTTCTCAAACCATTCGTCATCCACGGTTGATCTGCATGTTTTTTCTTAGTGTAGTTGTTTAGTATGCAATTTTTTTATATAGGGTTTCTAGGATATTCATGAACACATCATATGATTTGTTTAACGTCTTCAACATATACACTGTCCCAATTTCGTTTAGCTTAATCATCCTTTATCTTGTCTAATGCTTTCTTTGATGTATTTTTTTCTCCGACTAGCTATTGATTTAGTGATAGTTTGATACTTCTTGTAGATTGTAAAGGCATTAAAAAATTAGATATTCATTTTTAGAAATTGCCTCTCTGAAAATGTTCCTATGCTCAGTTCCTTTCTCTTTTAATAGGTTCCATGAAAAGTAATTTCTACACACCCATCGACGTGCAGTTTGTCCCACCTGTTTGAGCTCACACTCCTTAGAACAGAAAAAAGGTGACAGCTGAACTCTGTGTACGTTTTAGCCTTTAGCAAAAAAAAACAAGGGAAGGCCAAATGTCGCTATTAATAAAAATAGTTGCCTATGTCAGGAAATATACAGAAAAGGGTTCATTTTTGGGTTAGTCTCACTGCACTAAAAGGCCTAATATCCGGGGAGATACAACAGTATGCAAGTCTATGTATCTGCCACATATCCAGTATGTTTCCGGTGATATACGGGAAGATCTCATCTTTAACAGATCCTAGTACAGGATATCCCATGTATACCCATCCGTGATAGATCCTAGCACTGGATATTTTCTGGATACTCATACATGATCAATCCAAGTATAGGATATTTTCTGGATACACATCTGCTATAGATCCTAGTATAGAATATTTTATGTATACCCATACTTGAGATATCCTAGTATTGGATATTTTCTGGATACCTATATGAGAAAGATCCTACTATTGGATATTTTTTGGATACCTATATGTGAAAGATCCTACTATTGGATATTTTCCATATACGTATCTGTGATAGATCCTAGTATTGTATATTTTTGGATACCCAAACATAATAAATCCTAGCATTGGATATTTTCCAGATACAAATCTGTGATAGATCCTAGTATTGGATATTTTGTGGATACTCATACATAATAAATCCTAGTATTGGATATTTTCGGGATACACATCTGTGATAGATCCTAGTATTTGATATTTTCTGGATACCCATACATAATAAATCCTATTATTGTATATTTTCCGGATACACATCTGGCAGATCCTCATATTGCATATTTTCTGGATATCCATACATAATAAATCCTAGCATTGGATATTTTCCGGATACACATCTGTGATAGATCCTAATGTTGGATATTTTTTGGATACCCATCTGACAGATCCTCATATAGGATATTTTCTGGATACCCATACATAATAAATCCTAGCATTGGATATTTTCCGGATACACATCTGTGATAGATCCTAATGTTGGATATTTTCTGGATACCCATCTGACAGATCCTCATATAGGATATTTTCTGGATACCCATACATAATAAATCCTAGCATTGGATATTTTCCGGATACACATCTGTGATAGATCCTAATGTTGGATATTTTCTGGATACCCATCTGACAGATCCTCATATAGGATATTTTCTGGATACCCATACATAATAAATCCTAGCATATGGATATTTTCCGGATATACATCTGACAGATCCTAGTATTGGATATTGTCTAGATACCCATACTTAAAAAATCCTAGCATTTGGATACTTTCCGGATACACATCTGTGATAGATCCTAATATTGGATATTTTCTGGATACCTATACATAGTAAATCCTAGTATTTGACATTTTCCAGATACACATCTGACAGATCCTCATATTAGATATTTTCTGGATACCCATACATAATAAATCCTAGCATTTGGATATTTCCGGATACACATCTGACAGATCCTAGTATTGGATATTGTCTGGATACCCATACATAAAAAATCCTAGCATTTGGATACTTTCCGGATACACATCTGTGATAGATCCTAATGTTCGATATTTTCTGGATACCCATACATAGTAAATCGTAGTATTTGACATTTTCCGGATACACATCTGACAGATCCTCATATAGGATATTTTTTGGATACCTATACATAAAAAATCCTAGCATTTGGATAATTTCCGTATACACATCTGTGATAGATCCTAATATTGGATATTTTCTGGATATCCATACATATTAAATCCAAGTATTGGATATTTTCCAGATACACATCTGACAGATCCTAGTATTGGATATTGTCTGGATACCCATACATGAAAAATCCTAGTATAGGATATTTTCCGTATATATATATATATATATATATATATATATATACTGTTACTCCCAAACTCCCTCCTAAACAATTTAAATTTACATACTGTATACAATATTTTAAATAAACAATCCATACAGCATGTGTTGTTTATGTAAAATATTGTATATATAGTAGTATTAAAATTTAAATTGTTTATTTAAGAAGGGAGTTTGGGAGTAACAGGTGATGAGTGTGATTGCAACCTGGTACGTGTCATGACAAAAGTTGACTGAACTTGAACTATCCTACTTTGCTGTTTTTCACTTATCGCTAGTGGGCGTGTTCCCACCAGCAATATGCATGGTCCAGCGCACCTCATGGTCCCAAACACCTGTGATAAACGAGGGACTATATAAAACTAACAAACCGGTGTGTGTGTTTGTCTTTTTTTTAAGTAAAAACTAATTTAAATTATTTTCAGAAATGCTGTCTTGAATAATTTTGTAGATGTTGAACAACACTATGCAAAACATTAAAATTTCTTTGTTTAAAAGAGCATTTATTGTACAGTAGTTTGTTTTGGGCATGTTTTATGTTTGAGTTTTTTGTTAAATAAGTTCTATTCTATTCACATAATAAATGTTTACTCAGCAGAGGTAAAAAGTAATACTGACAATAATTCACATTAGCCTTTAAAGAACCTTGACCAAAAGACATTTTTCATCTTATTTTGTTCACTTCTGCTTAGTTGAGAAAGTCCCAATTGTTCCTTTAGGACTAAGGCATTACCATCTGGTTCCCACTGAAAACCCATTCGGGGCCCGTTAAACCCATACAAAAAGGCCTAATATCTGGGGAGATACAACAGTATGCAAGTTTACGTATCTGCCACATATCCAATATGTTTCTGGTGCTATACGGGGAGATCTCATCTTTAACAGATCTTAGTACAGGATATCCCACGCATACCCATCTGTGATAGATCCTAGTATTGGATATCTTCTGGATACCCATCCATAATAAATCCTAGTATTGGATATTTTCCAGATACCCATACATGAAAAATCCTAGAGTAGGATATTGTCTGGATATGTATATTTAACTGTACACTTGCATATTGTGTGTGTGTGTGTGTGTGTGTGTGTATGTGCGTGTGTGTGTGTGTGTGCAAGGGGTTATGGAGAACAAGATCTGTGAGTTTGGTGGTCCTATCACTGCGTTTAGTTGGAAATCCTAACCCCAATTTGTTAAAATACAAATACCCATAATTCATAGGGAGAACGTAGGACGGACAGGAATCTCATAAATTGCGGTCAGGGAGTTATGGAGAACAAGATCTGTGAGTTTGGTGGTCCTATCACTGCGTTTAGGTGGAAATCCTAACCCTAATTTGTCCAAATACAAATACCCATAATTCATAGGGAGAACGTAGGACGGACAGGAATCTCATAAATTGCGGTCAGGGAGTTATGGAGAACAAGATCTGTGAGTTTGGTGGTCCTATCTCTGCGTTTAGTTGGAAATCCTAACCCTTGGTCAAAATACCATAATCCAAAAAAAAAGTGTTGGGAAAGTGTTGAAAGTTCCGATCAGCTCTGCAAGGTGCTGGCCAATATCTTTAACACCTCATGCCCTGTAGACAGATCCCGTCTGCCTGAAGACCACACCACCATCATCCCAGTCCAAAAAAGCTCTACAGTAGCCGTGTTTCCATCAAGGTTTCTAGGTGCGCATTTTGAAGTAGCGCAGCAGAAAAGCTTAATGGAAACGGCAAAATGCGAGGTTACTTCCTGAAATACGCTAAAAAGTTTATACGCTCGCTTGAGGTGGTTTTTGGGATGTTCGGAAATGAGCAGATGCGCACAACGACAGATGGAAACACATTTTCCGACTCATTTCTGACGTAGCGAACATTCACGTCACGTGACGTTCAGCTTTTTCCGCTCCGGACAACATGTAACATCGCTAAAACTAGTTTGCATGACAGAATAAATACAACTCGCCTGATAGCAACACATACCTGAAATATTCTCTCCATTTTGACGAGATGTGTGGCCGGGTTCTGTTTTCAACTGCTACTTCCTGTTTACTGTAGACATGCGCAGTGCTGACGTCTGACGTAATGACGCTGACGTCTGACGTAATGACGCTGACGTCTGACGTAATGACGCTGTGCGCGGCTTGGAAGAAGTGCTTCAAGCCAGTAGATGGAGAAACACTTCTGATCTGCATTAATTTGTATTTACATATTTGCGAGGTAGCTCAAATTTCGCAATTAAAATGGATGGAAACACAGCTAGTGACTGCTCTGAATGACTGTTGGCCAGTGGCCCTCACCCGATAGTCGCTAAATGCTTCGAAAAACTGTTCATGACCCACATCAAAACAACCATCATCAACAAGGACCCTCGAGTATGCATACTGTGAGAACCAATCAACAGAGGATACCATCTCCTCTGTGGTCCACACTGCTCTCACCCACCTGGAACAGAAGGACTCATACACCCATATGCTCTTTGTGGACTTCACATCTGCCTTCAAAATCATGATCCCCCAAACCCTAATGGACAAATTACTAACACTAGGACTAAGCCCCTCCATTTGCAACTGGTTCCTTGACTTCTTAACTAACAGACTTCAGTCAGTGATGATCCACAACTTCTCCTCTTCCACCATAACCCTCAGCACTGGCTCTCCTCAAGGATGTGTGTTGAGCCCTCTCCTGTTCACTCTGCTCACATATGATTGTGCAGATACCCATCCAGGTTGATAGACAAACTATCCACACTTGGACTAAGCCCCTCTATTTGTAACTGGGTCTTAGACTTCTTAACAAACAGACCACAGTCCGTGAAGATCCACAACTTCTCCTCCTCCACCATCACCCTCAGCACTGGCTCTCCTCAGGGATGTGTGCTGAGCCCTCTTCTGTTCACTCTGCTCACATATGATTGTACAGCCACACATCCAGGCTGTCATATTGTTAAGTTTGCAGATGATACAGCTGTGGTGGGATGCATCACAGATAATGATGAATCCAGCTACAGACAGGAGGTGGAACATCTGGAGAGCTGGTGCAAAGAGAACAACCTTCACATGAATGTGAAGAAGACGAAGGAGATGATTGTGGACTTCAGAAGGAACAAACACACCCACACCCCACTGTATATAGGTGGATCTGCGGTGGAGGTGGTCTCCAGCTACAAATACCTGGGTGTACACATGAATGATAACCTCAGCTGGAGCAATAACACCACCAGCCTGATCAAGAAAGGTCATCAGAGACTCTACTTCCTCAGACGGCTGAGACGAGCCGGTCTGAGAAGCTCAGTCCTCACCTCGTTCTACAGGTGTGCAGTGGAGAGCGTCCTGTGCTCCAGCATCAACGTGTGGCATGGAGGCTGCACAGTTGCAGAGAGGAAAGCTCTACAAAGAGTGGTGAAGGCTGCACAGAAGTCTGTGGGAGTCAGTCTCCCCACCATCACAGACATTTACACCTCCAGATGCAGAAAAAGAGCCACCTGCATCATGAAAGACCTCACTCACCCAGCACACTCACTCTTTGCACCACTCCCCTCGGGACGGAGGTTGAGGAGCATCAAATGTAGAACCACTAGACTGAGGAACAGCTTCTACCCTGAGGCTGTCAGACTCATGAATAAATAAATAATAAGAATAAACACTGCAAAATGTCACATCATGCTGATACTGATCTGTTTCTTGTTGCTGCGTTCATCTGTGACCATCTGCTCATGTTCGTGCTGCTGTTTATAATGATGTTTTTCTACTACATTAGGGCTTAGTGTATTACTAGCTGATGTCTCTCTTAGTTAATCCTAGATGTTATTATTGTTTTTCTCTTGCATTTGTTGTTGGATGTAACTGGGACCCTAATCTCGTTTTCAACACATGTACTACATGCGGTGCAAATGACAATAAATTCTCTCTGACTCTCTGACTCTGATAAAGTTTGCAGCTGATACAGCTGTGGTGGGATGCATCACAAACTATGATGAGTCCAGCTACAAGCAGGAGGTGGAACACCTGGAGAGCTGGTGCAAAGCCTGATCAAGAAAGTTCACCAGAGACTCTATTTCCTCAGGCGGCTGAGACGAGCTGGTCTGAGAAGCTCAGTCCTCACCTCGTTCTACAGGTGTGCAGTGGAGAGCGTCCTGTGCTCCAGCATCAACGTGTGGCATGGAGGCTGCACAGTTGCAGAGAGGAAAGCTCTACAAAGAGTGGTGAAGGCTGCACAGAAGTCTGTGGGAGTCAGTCTCCCCACCATCACAGACATTTACACCTCCAGATGCAGAAAAAGAGCCACCTGCATCATGAAAGACCTCACTCACCCAGCACACTCACTCTTTGCACCACTCCCCTCGGGACGGAGGTTGAGGAGCATCAAATGTAGAACCACTAGACTGAGGAACAGCTTCTACCCTGAGGCTGTCAGACTCATGAATAAATAAATAATAAGAATAAACACTGCAAAATGTCACATCATGCTGATACTGATCTGTTTCTTGTTGCTGCGTTCATCTGTGACCATCTGCTCATGTTCGTGCTGCTGTTTATAATGATGTTTTTCTACTACATTAGGGCTTAGTGTATTACTAGCTGATGTCTCTCTTAGTTAATCCTAGATGTTATTATTGTTTTTCTCTTGCATTTGTTGTTGGATGTAACTGGGACCCTAATCTCGTTTTCAACACATGTACTACATGCGGTGCAAATGACAATAAATTCTCTCTGACTCTCTGACTCTGATAAAGTTTGCAGCTGATACAGCTGTGGTGGGATGCATCACAAACTATGATGAGTCCAGCTACAAGCAGGAGGTGGAACACCTGGAGAGCTGGTGCAAAGCCTGATCAAGAAAGTTCACCAGAGACTCTATTTCCTCAGGCGGCTGAGACGAGCTGGTCTGAGCAGCTCAGTCCTCACCTCCTTCTACAGGTGTGCAGTGGAGAGCATCCTGTGCTCCAGCATCAATGTGTGGCATAGAGGCTGCACAGCTGCAGAAAGAAAAGCTCTGCAGAGAGTGGTGAAGGCTGCACAGAAGATGTTGGAGTCAGTCTCCCCACCATCACAGACATTTACACCTCCAGATGCAGGAAGAGAGCCACCTGCATCATGAAGGACCACACTCACCCAGCACACACACTTTTTGCCCCACTCCCCTCAGGAAGGATGTTGAGGAGCATTAAGTGTAGAACCACTAGACTGAGGAACAGCTTCTACCCTGAGGCTGTTAGACTCATGAATATCTAACCAGAATGGTCACTGTGAAATATCACATCATATTGCTGCTGATCTGTTTCACGTTGCTGCTGATCTGTTTCATGTTGCTGCTGATCTGTTTCATGTTGCTGCTGATCTGTTTCATGTTGCTGCTGATCTGTTTCATGTTGCTGCTGATCTGTTTCATGTTGCTGCTGATCTGTTTCATGTTGCTGCTGATCTGTTTCATGTTGCTGCTGATCTGTTTCATGTTGCTGCTGATCTGTTTCATGTTGCTGCTGATCTGTTTCATGTTGCTGCTGATCTGTTTCATGTTGCTGCTGATCTGTTTCATGTTGCTGCTGATCTGTTTCATGTTGCTGCTGATCTGTTTCATGTTGCTGCTGATCTGTTTCATGTTGCTGCTGATCTGTTTCATGTTGCTGCTGATCTGTTTCATGTTGCTGCTGATCTGTTTCATGTTGCTACTGATCTGTTTCATGTTGCTGCTGATCTGTTTCATGTTGCTGCTAATCTGTTTCATGTTGCTGCTGATCTGTTTCATGTTGCTACTGATCTGTTCATGTTGCTGCTGATCTGTTACATGTTGCTGGTGCTGGGTGGGCTAGCAGTGGTTCCCAACCCTGGTCCTTGAGGAACACCATCTTGCATGTTTAAGTTGCTTCTCTGCTCCAACACACCTGATCCAGTGATTTTAATGACTTCATGTTCTGCAGAAGCCTGTAAATAACCTGTTTATTAAAATCAGGTGTGTCGGAGCAGAGGAACCACTAAAACATGCTGGATGGTGTTCCTCAAGGTTGGGAACCCCTGGCTGGGCTATACAAAGGAGGCATACTTGAATGACATTCTTTGGGGGGTGGGGTCATCAAACCATAATACAGTAACAGGAGCTTCATTGAAGTCCCTCTAGGCTCTGGGTGAGAGCATTTTGCTGTTTGTCCTCACTACCCCTCCTCCTCTCTTCACCCCTCCCCTCCCTTCCCAGCTCTGGGTGAGAGCATTTTGCTGTTTGTCCTCACTACCCCTCCTCCTCTCTTCACCCCTCCCCTCCCTTCCCAGCTCTGGGTGAGAGCATTTTGCGGGGGTTATCACATTTTAAATAAGCTTAAATGTTGAGGAGAATTGGTTGTAATTTTTCTCAGTACATTACCTTACTTGTCAGTAAATATTATTACTTACTGTTTTTGCATAACGTGTAGTCACGAAAACAAGGTACTATAAGAAATTGGAGCGGTCCACCCCCTTCTTTTTTTTTTACTAGTGGTATGTCCCTACCGAGTCACAACCTCTTCCGGATTTCATCATGCTGCTGGTTTGCAACGTGCGTCGACTGAACCCTGGAATTGAATGCTACTCTGAGCACCTCTGCAGTAAGTTGGGTGATTTAATCTTATCTATGTTTATTTAAAAATACCTACGTTGTTTTGTACGTATGTCGCAGTTTAATATAAGTCAACTAACATAAAAATTCATGAATATTGGCGTGTACTTATTAATTTAGCTCCGTTTACAAATAGAAACTGAACCGTACAGTTTCGGTGTATTGTTGTCAGACCTATTCGTTAACATTTCGCTGTGTTTCGAAACTCAAGTGTTATTTTAATCTTTTGTCAACCCGGGCAAATTCAAACGGGCCAATGAGCGCTGCTACTGACTGACGTTGTGCGAGTAAACCAATCAAAAGCGTAGGGGGGGGGGGGTTTCGCACAACGTGATTCAGTAACAATGCGCGATTACAGACCAATCGCATGCTGTTACTGAATCACGTGGTGCGAGTCAGCAAATCAAAACCGTGCATATTGGGTGACTCATGCCAAAACAGGAAAAATTGTAATATATAATCCTTTTTCAATGTTTTATTTGTTCTTACAACCTTTTTATATTGATTCTTATCTTTTTGTAACTGTTCAGCACTTTGTTTGAAAGCGCTTTATAAATAAAATTATTATTTATTAAAGTTTGGTTGTGCATTTTGTAAAGTCTCAGACTGTATTGGTCCTGGTACAGTGTATAGTTATAATTAGACATTTAGTTAGGCTAATATTTCATAATGAACAATAACAATATTATAGTATAATTAACTTGCTTGATTTTGATCCAAATCTAAAATTATTCAATGTTTCAGCTTTTTTCAATGCAGCATATTAATCCCCCATCTCTTTTTTTTTTCTTTCTTTTTTTCCAGAATCACATACCAGTTTCAAGACAACAGCATTGAAAAAAGGTAAGATGTAGGAAGTTGTTACTCCTTCATTCTGGCTCATTATTGTCCAAAAATACTACTGTATCCTGATAAACTGCATCTGGATAAAGTGAATTTAATTGTGGTTGGATCAGAAGAGTAAATAGTTACCATTCTGACACCACATTAGTTTGTACACAATCCATCACTGCTGCATGCCTTTAAAAAAAAATTATTATTATTATTATTTTTTTTTTGGGGGGGGGGGGAGATCACCTCCCAATAAATGTATTTTGGAAAATATTTTACTTTTGATACTTAAAGTGCGACTAAACCGGTCCGTGTACATTCAGGCAGTTCGTTTTTTCATTTGAAACAAAAAATGAAATAACAAAAAAACCACTTGTTTTTTCGTTTTTCGTTTATTGAACCAAAACAAAAACATGGATTACAAACCGTTATCCGATTTCCGATTTTGTGCACAAAACGAAAATGGAAAAAACGGATAACGACGGGTCAGTTTCGATTTTGTAATTTCTTTTATTGACAGCGGATATGACCCGGAAGTTCTCTCTGCCCCGCAAATGTGACGTGTCGAAGCATTTGTGTGCACATTTAAGAGTATAGAACTCTTTTGAGCATATTTACACAGAACAAACTTTGTATTGTTTAAAAAAACTCTTAACGTTGCAGGAAAAACTGGTATACTACGGAGCCCCCCAGGGGACGTGGGGAAAAGGAAATTGCGGTTCCTTTAAATGGAATGTGGACCATCTGAAATAAGCATGTCACGATAGCTCAACTGGTAACGCTTGGGTTCGCCACTCCAAAGGTCACAGGTTCGACTCCCACATGGGACAACATTTTTTTTAAGATTATTTATTAATTCCAGATTAAAAAAACACAAGAAAACTATTTACAAAAAAACAATAAAAACGTTCAATTATATAATCATTCCTCTTTCTTATTTTGCTTAATGGTTTTTAACTCATCCCTGAAATTCTGACACAGAATCACAAGTTCAAGTGTGAACTGTGTCACAGAATAAACACAATAAAAACATGTATTATCTGCAGCATTGTTGTTTAAAATGGCTCAACATTACGACAATGGAGCAGACAGTACACTCAATTTAATTGAATTTTGAAATCAGCCTTAAATATAAGGATGTCCAGTGTGTGCTGCAGTGGTAAAAGTAATTTTCCGTTGTATATTTCACGTTCAAGCTCCGTGGAATCAGCTGTTCGAGCCGACGCGGCAGCCTGCGCTCTGTCTGTCCATCTGAACTTGTGATTCTGTCAGAATTTCAGGGATGAGTTAAAAACCATTAAGCAAAATAAGAAAGAGGAATGATTATATAATTGAACGTTTTTATTGTTGTTTTGTAAATAGTTTTCTTGTGTTTTTTTAATCTGGAATTAATAAATAATCTTAAAAAAAATGTTGTCCCATGTGGGAGTCGAACCTGTGACCTTTGGAGTGGCGAACCGAAGCGTTACCAGTTGAGCTATCGTGACATGCTTATTTCAGATGGTCCACATTCTTTTTAAAGGAACCGCAATTTCTTTTTCCCCACGTCCCCTGGGGGGCTCCGTAGTATACCAGTTTTTCCTGCAACGTTGAGTTTTTTTAAACAATACAAAGTTTGTTCTGTGTAAATATGCTCAAAAGAATTCTATACTCTTAAATGTGCACACAAATGCTTCGACACGTCACATTTGCGGGGCAGAGAGAACTTCCGGGTCATATCCGCTGTCAATAAAAGAAATTACAAAATCGAAATTGACCCGTCGTTATCCGTTTTTTCCATTTTCGTTTTGTGCACAAAATCGGAAATCGGATAACGGTTTGTAATCCATGTTTTTGTTTTGGTTCAATAAACGAAAAACGGAAAAACAAGTGTTTTTTTTCATTTTTTTCATTTTTTGTTTCAAATGAAAAAACGAACTGCCTGAATGTACACGGACCTAAACCCCTGTGGATCGGTAACTCCTCCTTCCAAAATCTCCCTGAAAATGGGCGTGTCGAGAGACAAGGAGGGGTGGAGGTAGAGTTGTGCTTTTGTTCACGCCTCCACCAGCAACAGCCTAAAACAAATTAAACCTCTAGACAACATACACCAAGCAACAACAAAGAATAAACATGTAGATGTATTTATCTATTCCACCCATTCCATCCAAAACCAAAGGCCTAAAGAAATGAAAATGAAAAGAAAAATAAAACCGCTTGTCAGGAGTGAAATGCAGCATTTCCATATAAGGTATGCACTTCTCACCTCTGCAGGGGATTGGCTCTGCTTGAACCACCTGTGTGACATCACACATGAGCAGACATGTCACACATGAGCATTTGCACAAATAAGAAAATTAAGGTGTAATCCACCAGTTCAACCCATAGAACTACCGTAAACACATTTTTAGGCCAAATATTGCCAAATATTGCCAATTTACACAGATATGCACAATTATGTGAGAATAAACACAGCCATAGTGCTAGATAACATTTTAAACACATTCTAGGGAGTTTATCAGCTAAAAAAAAGTTAATTTTGGGTTTAGTCGCACTTTAAGTACAAAATAAATAAGATACTTTAGGACTTTTACTCCAGTAATAT
>JBBPBX010056635.1:0-22698 GCA_038048925.1 Garcialebias charrua
GAAAAAGTTGAAATGAGTTCAAATAATGTGGAATTTGTTGAAACAAGCCTAAATTAGCATAAAAACAGCTTAATAGTAGCTAAAATAGCAGAAGAAGCTGAAACTAGCAGAAATAAGCACAAAGCAGCATAATCTGAATAATCTAAAATATCTGAAACTATCTGAAATCTGAAAAAATCTGAACTAAGCAGAAATAAGCAAAATAAAGTTGAAATTATCTGAAAAAAGCTTAAGATAGCAAAAACAGCTGAATATTATCTGAAATAGCAGAAAGAAGCTTAAATGTCTTAGAACTTAGTAGAGAGAGTACATTTTTGCAGAATTTGGCTGGAAAAAGTTGAAATGAGTTCAAATAATGTGGAATGTGTTGAAACAAGCCTAAATTAGCATAAAAACAGCTTAATAGTAGCTAAAATAGCAGAAGAAGCTGAAACTAGCAGAAATAAGCACAAAGCAGCAGAATATGAAGTATCTGAAACAATCTGAAATTGAAAAAAATCTGAAATAAGTAGAAATAAGCAAAATAAAGTTGAAAATATCTGAATAAAGCTGAAATTGGCCAAAAACAGCTGAACAACAGCTAAAACAAGCAGAAACAATCTTAAATTACCAGAAGGAAGTTGGTAGAGCATGGTTTTGCTGAATTAGGCTGAAAAAAGTTGGATTGATTAAAAAAAATTGTTGAAATAGCTGAAAAAGCTGAAATTATCATAAAACAGCTAAATAGTAGCTAAAATAGCTAAAATATCCCAATCTTTCAAAAATTATCTGAAAGGAGCATAATGATCTGAAATTAGCAGAAATAAGTCAGTAGAAGTACAAAAATGTTGAAGTAAGCTGCATAAAGCTGAAAAGAGTGCAAAGCAGTTGAAAAAACAGCTGAAATTAGCTGAAAGTAGCTGAAATATTTTTTAAAAAATGTACAAGGTAGCTGAAGGAAGCTAAGCTGGTCCAAAATGTGAAAGGAGTAGTGAAATATTCTAAAGAGTTCCAAAGATATCAAGGATGAAAAATTAGCTCCATTCATTTTCAATGGGGAAGAAAATGGCCGAAAAGGCTAAATAATTCAAAAAGCTAAAGTTGCACCAATACCAAAAGTCATAGCCGGAGTGTCCTAAATGAGCTGAACATTTTGATATATGAATTGTTGAAATAGCACAAAAACTGTAGGAGGAGTAGCGTGCCAAAAAACGTACGGAATCAGGATAGTAACTGGAATAATAATAATAATAATAACTAGATTGCATTTCCTGAGAAAATGCATGTGTGAATGCCAAAATGGCCGCTTCACCCAACTTGCATGTTCAATCAAAATGGCCGCTTTACCTAATGTGCTTATTAAATCAAAATGGCTAACTTGTCTACTTAAATTGTAGAACAAAAATGGTAACAATACATGCATTGACTTACTTCGCAAGGCAATTAACTGCCTTGTATATTGAACCAAAATGGCCACTTCAGCTAATTTGCATATTCAATCAAAATGGCCGTTTCACCTAATGCATGATAAAGAATGTCCATAGCTACAACCTCACCAAATTTTGGCTCTCTATGAATAAATATGGCTGATTTAAAGCCATTTGAAAGTAGCGTTGGTGGCCATCTTGGATTTTACAGTATTTTTAATGTTTTGCTTTGTCGGCCATCTTGGATTTTTGATTTGGATTCCGTACATGATAGAGGATTCCCTCAGCTACAACCTCACCAAATTTCAGCTCTCTATGAATAAAGATGGCTGAGTTAAAGCCATTTGAATGTAGCGTTGGCGGCCATCTTGGATTTTTACAGTTTTTTAATGTTTTACTTTGTCGGCCATCTTGGATTTTTGATTTGGATTCCGTACATGATAGATAATGCCCTCAGCTACAACCTCACCAAATTTCGGCTCTCTATGTATAATGATGGCTGAGTTAAAGCCATTTGAAAGTAGCGTTGGCGGCCATCTTGGATTTTTGATTTTTATATAGCATTTGATAGGAAACATTCTCAGCTATCACTACACCAAGTTTCAGCTCAATATCACTAAAATTGACCATTTTATAGTATTTTTACTTTTTTGCATTGTCGGCCATCTTGGATTTTTTTTTGGATTCTATACATGATAGATAATGTCCTCAGCTACAACCTCACCAAATTTCAGCTCTCTATGTATAAAGATGGTCGAGTTATAACCATTTGAAAGTAGCGTGGGCGGCCATCAGCTGAAATTGGTCAAAAACAGCTGAATATTATCTAAAACAGCAGAAATAAGCTTAAATTAGCAGCAGGATTTAGTAAGAGCTTAATTGGGAATAATCTGAAACATCTTAAACAATCTGAAATCTGAAATAATCTGAAATAAGCAAAAAAAAGTGGAAATTATCTGAAAAAAGCTAAAGATAGCATAAACAGCTGAATATTATCTAAAATAGCAGAAATAAGCTTAAATTATCTGAAGTAATTAGAAATAGCATAATTGTGAATAATCTGAAATATCTGAAACAATCTGAAATCTGAAAAAATCTGAACTAAGCAGAAATAAGCAAAATAAAATTGAAATTATCTGAAAAAAGCTTAAGATAGCAAAAACAGCTGAATATTATCTGAAATAGCAGAAAGAAGCTTAAAAGTCTTAGAAATTAGTAGAGAGAGTACAGTTTTGCAGAATTATGCTGGAAAAGTTGAAATGAGTTCAAATAATGTGGAATTTGTTGAAACAAGCCTAAATTAGCATTAAAACAGCTTAATAGTAGCTAAAATAGCAGAATAAGCTGAAACTAGCAGAAATAAGCACAAAGCAGCATCATCTGAATAATCTAAAATATCTGAAACAATCTGAAATCTGAAAAAATCTGAACTAAGCAAAAATAAGCAAAATAAAGTTGAAATTATCTGAAAAAAGCTTAAGATAGCAAAAACAGCTGAATATTATCTGAAATAGCAGAAAGAAGCTTAAATATCTTAGAAATTAGTAGAGAGAGTATATTTTTGCAGAATTTGGCTGGAAAAAGTTGAAATGAGTTCAAATTATGTAAAATTTGTTGAAACAAGCCTAAATTAGCATAAAAACAGCTTAATAGTAGCTAAAATAGCAGAAGAAGCCAAAACTAGCAGAAATAAGCACAAAGCAGCATAATATGAAGTATCTGAAACAATCTGAAATTGCAAAAAATCTGAAATAAGTAGAAATAAGCAAAATAAAGTTGAAATTATCTGAAAAAAGCTGATATTGGCCAAAAACAGCTGAACAACAGCTAAAACAAGCAGAAACAATCTTAAATTACCAGAAGGAAGTTGGTAGAGCATGGTTTTGCTGAATTAGGCTGAAAAAAGTTGGATTGATTAAAAAAAATGTTGAAATAGCTGAAAAAGCTGAAATTTGCATAAAACAGCTAAATAGTAGCTAAAATAAGCTGAAATAATCTGAAATTACCAGAAGGAAGTTGGTAGAGCATGGTTTTGCTGAATTAGGCTGAAAAAAGTTGGATTGATTTTAAAAACTTGTTGAAATAGCTGAAAAAGCTGAAATTTGCATAAAACAGCTAAAAAGTAGCTAAAATAGCAAAAGTATCTGAATCTTTCAAAAAATAGCTGAAAGGAGCATAATGACCTATAATTAGAAGAAATAAGTCAGTAGAAGTACAAAAATGTTGAAGTAAGCTGCATAAAGCTGAAAAGAGCACAAAGCAGTTGAAGAAACAGCTGAAATTAGCCAAAAGTAGCTAAAATATATATTTTTAAATGTACAAGGTAGCTGAAGGAAGCTGAGATGGTCCAAAATGTGAAAGGAGTAGTGAAATATTGTAATGAGTTCGAAAGATATCAAGGATGTAAAATGAGCTCCATTCATTTTCAATGGGGAAAAAATGGCCGAAAAGGCTGAATATTTCAAAAAGCTAAAGTTGCACCAACACCAAAAGTCATAGCCGGAGTGTCCTAAATGAGCTGAACATTTTGATATATGAATTGTTGAAATAGCACAAAAACTGTAGGAGGAGTAGCGTGCCAAAAAACGTACGGAATCAGGATAGTAACCGGAATAATAATAATAATAAATATAAACACAATCACTATAGTGTGAATGCCTATGTGGCATTCACACAATAAATATAAACACAATCACTATAGTGTGAATGCCTATGTGGCATTCACACAACTAGATTGCATTTCCTGAGAAAATGCATGTGTGAATGCCAAAATGGCCGTTTCACCCAACTTGCATGTTCAATCAAAATGGCCGCTTTACCTAATGTGCTTATTAAATCAAAATGGCTACCTTGTCTACTTAAATTGTAGAACCAAAATGGTAACAATACATGCATTGACTTACTTTGCAAGGCAATTAACTGCCTTGTATATTGAACCAAAATGGCCACTTCACCTAAATTGCATGTTCACTCAAAATGGCCGCTTCACCTAATGCATGATAAAGGATGTCCATAGCTACAACCTCACCAAATTTCGGCTCTCTATGAATAAAGATGGCTGAGTTAAAGCCATTTGAATGTAGCGTTGGCGGCCATCTTGGATTTTTACAGTTTTTTAATGTTTTACTTTGTCGGCCATCTTGGATTTTTGATTTGGATTCCGTACATGATAGATAATGTCCTCAGCTACAACCTCACCAAATTTCGGCTCTCTATGTATAATGATGGCTGAGTTAAAGCCATTTGAAAGTAGCGTTGGCGGCCATCTTGGATTTTTGATTTTGATATAGCATTTGATAGGAAACATTCTCAGCTATCACTACACCAAGTTTCAGCTCAATATCACTAAAATTGACCATTTTATAGTATTTTTACTTTTTTGCATTGTCGGCCATCTTGGATTTTTTTTTGGATTCTATACATGATAGATAATGTCCTCAGCTACAACCTCACCAAATTTCAGCTCTCTATGTATAACGATGGTCGAGTTAAAGCCATTTGAAAGTAGCGTTGGCAGCCATCAGCTGAAATTGGTCAAAAACAGCTGAACAACAGCTAAAACAAGCAGAAATAATCTTAAATTACCAGAAGGAAGTTGGTAGAACATGGTTTTGCTGAATTAGGCTGAAAAAAGTTGGATTGATAAAAAAAAATTGTTGAAAAAGCTGAAATTTGCATAAACAGCTAAATAGTAGCTAAAATAGCAAAAATATCTTAATCTTTCAAAAATTAGCTGAAAGGAGCAAAATAATCTGAAATTAGCATAAATAAGTCAGTAGAAGTACAACAATGTTGAAGTAAGCTGCATTAAGCTGAAAAGATTGCAAAGTCGTTGAAGAAACAGCTGAAAGTAGCTGAAAGTAGCCGAAATATTTTTTTAAATGTACAAGGTAGCT
Organism: Garcialebias charrua; assembly: GCA_038048925.1. NCBI lineage: Eukaryota > Metazoa > Chordata > Actinopteri > Cyprinodontiformes > Rivulidae > Garcialebias > Garcialebias charrua. The sequence goes on from JBBPBX010056635.1 coordinate 5,303, forward strand.
GAAGGAAGCTGAGTTGGTCCAAAATGTGAAAGGAGTAGTGAAATATTGTAATGAGTTCCAAAGATATCAAGGATGTAAAATGAGCTCATTGAGTTCATTTGAGCTCCATTCATTTTCAATGGGAAAAAAATGGCCGAAAAGGCTGAATATTTCAAAAAGCTAAAGTTGCACCAATACCAAAAGTCATAGCCATCATGTCCTGAATGAGCTGAACATTTTGATATATGAATTGTTGAAATAGCACAAAAACTGTAGGAGGAGTAGCGTGCCAAAAAACGTACGGAATCAGGATAGTAACAGATGTAATTGTAACACTAGATTGCATTTCCTGAGAAAATGCATGTGTGAATGCCAAAATGGCCGCTTCACCCAACTTGCATGTTCAATCAAAATGGCCGCTTTACCTAATGTGCTTATTAAATCAAAATGGCTAACTTGTCTACTTAAATTGTAGAACCAAAATGGTAACAATACATGCATTGACTTACTTCGCAAGGCAATTAACTGCCTTGTATATTGAACCAAAATGGCCACTTCACCTAAATTGCATGTTCAATCAAAATGGCCGCTTCACCTAATGCATGATAAAGGATGTCCATAGCTACAACCTCACCAAATTTCGGCTCTCTATGAATAAAGATGGCTGAGTTAAAGCCATTTGAATGTAGCGTTGTCGGCCATCTTGGATTTTTACAGTTTTTTAATGTTTTACTTTGTCGGCCATCTTGGATTTTTGATTTGGATTCCGTACATGATAGATAATGTCCTCGGCTACAACCTCACCAAATTTCGGCTCTCTATGTATAATGATGGCTGAGTTAAAGCCATTTGAAAGTAGCGTTGGCGGCCATCTTGGATTTTTGATTTTGATATAGCATTTGATAGGAAACATTCTCAGCTATCACTACACCAAGTTTCAGCTCAATATCACTAAAATTGACCATTTTATAGTATTTTTACTTTTTTGCATTGTCGGCCATCTTGGATTTTTTTTTGGATTCTATACATGATAGATAATGTCCTCAGCTACAACCTCACCAAATTTCAGCTCTCTATGTATAAAGATGGTCGAGTTATAACCATTTGAAAGTAGCGTTGGCAGCCATCAGCTGAAATTGGTCAAAAACAGCTGAATATTATCTAAAATAGCAGAAATAAGCTTAAATTAGCAGCAGGATTTAGTAAGAGCTTAATTGGGAATAATCTGAAACATCTTAAACAATCTGAAATCTGAAATAATCTGAAATAAGCAAAAAAAAGTGGAAATTATCTGAAAAAAGCTAAAGATAGCATAAACAGCTGAATATTATCTAAAATAGCAGAAATAAGCTTAAATTATCTGAAGTAATTAGAAATAGCATAATTGTGAATAATCTGAAATATCTGAAACAATCTGAAATCTGAAAAAATCTGAACTAAGCAGAAATAAGCAAAATAAAGTTGAAATTATCTGAAAAAAGCTTAAGATAGCAAAAACAGCTGAATATTATCTGAAATAGCAGAAAGAAGCTTAAATGTCTTAGAAATTAGTAGAGAGAGTACATTTTTGCAGAATTTGGCTGGAAAAAGTTGAAATGAGTTCAAATAATGTGGAATGTGTTGAAACAAGCCTAAATTAGCATAAAAACAGCTTAATAGTAGCTAAAATAGCAGAAGAAGCTGAAACTAGCAGAAATAAGCACAAAGCAGCATAATATGAAGTATCTGAAACAATCTGAAATTGAAAAAAATCTGAAATAAGTAGAAATAAGCAAAATAAAGTTGAAAATATCTGAATAAAGCTGAAATTGGCCAAAAACAGCTGAACAACAGCTAAAACAAGCAGAAACAATCTTAAATTACCAGAAGGAAGTTGGTAGAGCATGGTTTTGCTGAATTAGGCTGAAAAAAGTTGGATTGATTAAAAAAAATTGTTGAAATAGCTGAAAAAGCTGAAATTATCATAAAACAGCTAAATAGTAGCTAAAATAGCTAAAATATCCCAATCTTTCAAAAATTATCTGAAAGGAGCATAATGATCTGAAATTAGCAGAAATAAGTCAGTAGAAGTACAAAAATGTTGAAGTAAGCTGCATAAAGCTGAAAAGAGTGCAACACAGTTCAAGAAACAGCTGAAATCAGCTGAAAGTAGCTGAAATATTTTTTTTAAATGTACAAGGTAGCTGAAGGAAGCCGAGCTGGTCCAAAATGTGAAAAAAGTAGTGAAATATTGTAATGAGTTCCAAAGATATCAAGGATGTAAAATGAGCTCCATTCATTTTCAATGGGAAAAAAGTGGCCGAAAAAGCTGAATATTTCAAAAAGCTGAAGTTGCATCAATACCAAAAGTCATAGCCGGAGTGTCCTCAATGAGCTGAACATTTTGATATATGAATTGTTGAAATAGCACAAAAACTGTAGGAGGAGTAGCGTGCCGAAAAACGTACGGATGGAAGATAGTAACCGGAATAATAAGTTGAATAAATATAAACACAATCACTATAGTGTGAATGCCTATGTGGCATTCACACAACTAGATTGCATTTCCTGAGAAAATGCATGTGTGAATGCCAAAATGGCCGCTTCACCCAACTTGCATGTTCAATCAAAATGGCCGCTTTACCTAATGTGCTTATTAAATCAAAATGGCTAACTTGTCTACTTAAATTGTAGAACCAAAATGGTAACAATACATGCATTGACTTACTTCGCAAGGCAATTAACTGCCTTGTATATTGAACCAAAATGGCCACTTCACCTAAATTGCATGTTCAATCAAAATGGCCGCTTCACCTAATGCATGATAAAGGATGTCCATAGCTACAACCTCACCAAATTTCAGCTCTCTATGAATAAAGATGGCTGAGTTAAAGCCATTTGAATGTAACATTGGCAGCCATCAGCTGAAATTGGTCAAAAACAGCTGAACAACAGCTAAAACAAGCAGAAAATATCTTAAATTACCAGAAGGAAGTTGGTAGAACATGGTTTTGCTGAATTAGGCTGAAAAAAGTTGGATTGATTAAAAAAAATTGTTGAAATAGCTGAAAAAGCTGAAATTTGCATAAACAGCTAAATAGTAGCTAAAATAGCAAAAATATCTTAATCTTTCAAAAATTTGCTGAAAGGAGCATAATGATCATAAGTCAGTATAAGTACAACAATGTTGAAGTAAGCTGCATTAAGCTGAAAAGATCGCAAAGTCGTTGTAGAAACAGTTGAAATTAGCTGAAAGTAGCCGAAATATTTTTAAAAAATGTACAAGGTAGCTGAAGGAAGTTGAGTTGGTCCAAAATGTGAAAGGAGTAGTGAAATATTGTAATGAGTTCCAAAGATATCAAGGATGTAAAATGAGCTCATTGAGTTCATTTGAGCTCCATTCATTTTCAATGGGAAAAAAATGGCCGAAAAGGCTGAATATTTCAAAAAGCTAAAGTTGCACCAATACCAAAAGTCATAGCCATCATGTCCTGAATGAGCTGAACATTTTGATATATGAATTGTTGAAATAGCACAAAAACTGTAGGAGGAGTAGCGTGCCAAAAAACGTACGGAATCAGGATAGTAACAGATGTAATTGTAACACTAGATTGCATTTCCTGAGAAAATGCATGTGTGAATGCCAAAATGGCCGCTTCACCCAACTTGCATGTTCAATCAAAATGGCCGCTTTACCTAATGTGCTTATTAAATCAAAATGGCTAACTTGTCTACTTAAATTGTAGAACCAAAATGGTAACAATACATGCATTGACTTACTTCGCAAGGCAATTAACTGCCTTGTATATTGAACCAAAATGGCCACTTCACCTAATTTGCATATTCAATCAAAATGGCCGTTTCACCTAATGCATGATAAAGAATGTCCATAGCTACAACCTCACCAAATTTCGGCTCTCTATGAATAAATATGGCTGATTTAAAGCCATTTGAAAGTAGCGTTGGTGGCCATCTTGGATTTTACAGTATTTTTAATGTTTTGCTTTGTCGGCCATCTTGGATTTTTGATTTGGATTCCGTACATGATAGAGGATTCCCTCAGCTACAACCTCACCAAATTTCGGCTCTCTATGTATAATGATGGCTGAGTTAAAGCCATTTGAAAGTAGCGTTGGTGGCCATCTTGGATTTTACAGTATTTTTAATGTTTTGCTTTGTCGGCCATCTTGGATTTTTGATTTGGATTCCGTACATGATAGAGGATTCCCTCAGCTACAACCTCACCAAATTTCAGCTCTCTATGAATAAAGATGGCTGAGTTAAAGCCATTTGAATGTAGCGTTGGCGGCCATCTTGGATTTTTACAGTTTTTTAATGTTTTACTTTGTCGGCCATCTTGGATTTTTGATTTGGATTCCGTACATGATAGATAATGTCCTCAGCTACAACCTCACCAAATTTCGACTCTCTGTGTATAATGATGGCTGAGTTAAAGCCATTTGAAAGTAGCGTTGGCGGCCATCTTGGATTTTTGATTTTGATATTGCATTTGATAGGAAACATTCTCAGCTATCACTACACCAAGTTTCAGCTCAATGTCACTAAAATTGACCATTTTATGGTATTTTTACTTTTTTGCATTGTCGGCCATCTTGGATTTTTTTTTGGATTCCGTACATGATAGATAATGTCCTCAGCTACAACCTCACCAAATTTCAGCTCTCTATGTATAAAGATGGTCGAGTTATAACCATTTGAAAGTAGCGTTGGCGGCCATCAGCTGAAATTGGTCAAAAACAGCTGAATATTATCTAAAATAGCAGAAATAAGCTTAAATTAGCAGCAGGATTTAGTACGAGCTTAATTGGGAATAATCTGAAACATCTTAAACAATCTGAAATCTGAAATAATCTGAAATAAGCAAAAAAAGTGGAAACTATCTGAAAAAAGCTAAAGATAGCATAAACAGCTGAATATTATCTAAAATAGCAGAAATAAGCTTAAATTATCTGAAGTAATTAGAAATAGCATAATTGTGAATAATCTGAAATATCTGAAACAATCTGAAATCTGAAAAAATCTGAACTAAGCAGAAATAAGCAAAATAAAGTTGAAATTATCTGAAAAAAGCTTAAGATAGCAAAAACAGCTGAATATTATCTGAAATAGCAGAAAGAAGCTTAAAAGTCTTAGAAATTAGTAGAGAGAGTACAGTTTTGCAGAATTATGCTGGAAAAAGTTGAAATGAGTTCAAATAATGTAAAATTTGTTGAAACAAGCCTAAATTAGCATTAAAACAGCTTAATAGTAGCTAAAATATCAGAAGAAGCTGAAACTAGCAGAAATAAGCATAAAGCAGCATCATCTGAATATTGTAAAATATCTGAAACAATCTGAAATCTGAAAACATCTGAACTAAGCAAAAATAAGCAAAATAAAGTTGAAATTATCTGAAAAAAGCTTAAGATAGCAAAAACAGCTGAATATTATCTGAAATAGCAGAAAGAAGCTTAAATGTCTTAGAAATTAGTAGAGAGAGTAAATTTTTGTAGAATTAGGCTGGAAAAAGTTGAAATGAGTTCAAATAATGTAAAATGTGTTGAAACAAGCCTAAATTAGCATAAAAACAGCTTAATAGTAGCTAAAATAGCAGAAGAAGCTGAAACTAGCAGAAATAAGCACAAAGCAGCATAATATGAAGTATCTGAAACAATCTGAAATTGAAAAAAATCTGAAATAAGTAGAAATAAGCAAAATAAAGTTGAAAATATCTGAATAAAGCTGAAATTGGCCAAAAACAGCTGAACAACAGCTAAAACAAGCAGAAACAATCTTAAATTACCAGAAAGAAGTTGGTAGAGCATGGTTTTGCTGAATTAGGCTGAAAAAAGTTGGATTGATTAAAAAAAATTGTTGAAATAGCTGAAAAAGCTGAAATTTGCATAAAACAGCTAAATAGTAGCTAAAATAAGCAGAAATAATCTGAAATTACCAGAAGGAAGTTGGTAGAGCATGGTTTTGCTGAATTAGGCTGAAAAAAGTTGGATTGATTTAAAAAAATTGTTGAAATAGCTGAAAAAGCTGAAATTTGCATAAAACAGCTAAATAGTAGCTAAAGTAGCAAAAATATGTTAATCTTTGAAAAATTTGCTGAAAGGAGCATAATGATCTGAAATTAGCAGAAATAAGTCAGTAGATGTACAAAAATGTTGAAGTAAGCTGCATTAGGCTGAAAAGAGTGCAACACAGTTCAAGAAACAGCTGAAATCAGCTGAAAGTAGCTGAAATATTTTTTTTAAATGTACAAGGTAGCTGAAGGAAGCCGAGCTGGTCCAAAATGTGAAAAAAGTAGTGAAATATTGTAATGAGTTCCAAAGATATCAAGGATGTAAAATGAGCTCCATTCATTTTCAATGGGAAAAAAGTGGCCGAAAAAGCTGAATATTTCAAAAAGCTGAAGTTGCATCAATACCAAAAGTCATAGCCGGAGTGTCCTCAATGAGCTGAACATTTTGATATATGAATTGTTGAAATAGCACAAAAACTGTAGGAGGAGTAGCGTGCCGAAAAACGTACGGATGGAAGATAGTAACCGGAATAATAAGTTGAATAAATATAAACACAATCACTATAGTGTGAATGCCTATGTGGCATTCACACAACTAGATTGCATTTCCTGAGAAAATGCATGTGTGAATGCCAAAATGGCCGCTTCACCCAACTTGCATGTTCAATCAAAATGGCCGCTTCACCTAAAGCATGATAGAGAATGTTTATGGCTACAACCTCACCAAATTTCGGCTCTCTATGTAAAAAGATGGCCGAGTTAAAGCAATTTGAAAAGAGCGTTGGCAGCCATCAGCTGAAATTGGTCAAAAACAGCTGAACAACAGCTAAAACAAGCAGAAAATATCTTAAATTACCAGAAGGAAGTTGGTAGAACATGGTTTTGCTGAATTAGGCTGAAAAAAGTTGGATTGATTAAAAAAAATTGTTTGAAATAGCTGAAAAAGGTGAAATTTGCATAAACAGCTAAATAGTAGCTAAAATAGCAAAAATATCCTAATCTTCCAAAAATTAGCTGAAAGGAGCATAATGATCTGAAATTAGCATAAATAAGTCAGTAGAAGTATAAAAATGTTGAAGTAAGCTGCATAAAGCTGAAAAGAGCACAAAGCAGTTGAAGAAACAGCTGAAATTAGCTGAAAGTAGCTGAATTTTTTTTTAAATTTTGTACAAGGAAGCTGAAGGAAGCTGAGCTAGTCCAAAATGTGAAAGGAGTAGTGAAATATTGTAATGAGTTCCAAAGATATCAAGGATGTAAAATGAGCTCATGAGTTCATTTGAGCTCCATTCATTTTCAATGGGAAAAAAATGGCCGAAAAGGCTAATATTTCAAAAAGCTAAAGTTGCACCAATACCAAAAGTCATAGCCATCATGTCCTAAATGAGCTGAACATTTTGATATATGAATTGTTGAAATAGCACAAAAACTGTAGGAGGAGTAGCGTGCCAAAAAACGTACGGAATCAGGATAGTAACAGATGTAATTGTAACACTAGATTGCATTTCCTGAGAAAATGCATGTGTGAATGCCAAAATGGCCGCTTCACCTAATTTGCATGTTCAATCTAAATGACCGCTTCACCTAAAGCATGATAGAGAATGTTTATAGCTACAACCTCACACTAAAATTGACCATTTTATAGTTTTTTACATTTTTGCTTTGTCGGCCATCTTGGATTTTTGATTTGGATTCCGTACATGATAGATAATGTCCTCAGCTACAACCTCACCAAATTTCGGCTCTCTATGTATAATGATGGCTGAGTTAAAGCCATTTGAAAGTAGCGTTGGCGGCCATCTTGGATTTTTGATTTTGATATAGCATTTGATAGGAAACATTCTCAGCTATCACTACACCAAGTTTGAGCTCAATATGACTAAAATTGACCATTTTATAGTGTTTTTACTTTTTTGCTTTGTCGGCCATCTTGGATTTTTGATTTGGATTCAATACATGATAGACAATGTGCTCAGCTACAACCTCACCAAATTTCAACTCTCTATGTATAAAGATGTTCGAGTTAAAGCCATTAGAATGTAGCGTTGGCAGCCATCAGATGAAATTGGTCAAAAACAGCTGAACAACAGCTAAAAAAAGCAGAAATAATCCTTAACCACCAGAAGGAAGTTGGTAGAACATGATTTTGCTGAATTAGGCTGAAAAAAGTTGGATTGATAAAAAAAAATTGTTGAAATAGTTGAAAAAGCTGAAATTTGCATAAACAGCTAAATAGTAGCTAAAATAGCAAAAATACCTTAATCTTTAAAAAATTAGCTGAAAGGAGCATAATAATCTGAAATTAGCATAAATAAGTCAGTAGAAGTACAAAAATGTTGAAGTAAGCTGCATTAAGCTGAAAAGATCGCAAAGTCGTTGAAGAAACAGCTGAAATTAGCTGAAAGTAGCCGAAATATTTTTAAAAAATGTACAAGGTAGCTGAAGGAAGCTGAGTTGGTCCAAAATGTGAAAGGAGTAGTGAAATATTGTAATGAGTTCCAAAGATATCAAGGATGTAAAATGAGCTCATTGAGTTCATTTGAGCTCCATTCATTTTCAATGGGAAAAAAATGGCCGAAAAGGCTGAATATTTCAAAAAGCTAAAGTTGCACCAATACCAAAAGTCATAGCCATCATGTCCTGAATGAGCTGAACATTTTGATATATGAATTGTTGAAATAGCACAAAAACTGTAGGAGGAGTAGCGTGCCAAAAAACGTACGGAATCAGGATAGTAACAGATGTAATTGTAACACTAGATTGCATTTCCTGAGAAAATGCATGTGTGAATGCCAAAATGGCCGCTTCACCCAACTTGCATGTTCAATCAAAATGGCCGCTTTACCTAATGTGCTTATTAAATCAAAATGGCTAACTTGTCTACTTAAATTGTAGAACCAAAATGGTAACAATACATGCATTGACTTACTTCGCAAGGCAATTAACTGCCTTGTATATTGAACCAAAATGGCCACTTCACCTAATTTGCATATTCAATCAAAATGGCCGTTTCACCTAATGCATGATAAAGAATGTCCATAGCTACAACCTCACCAAATTTCGGCTCTCTATGAATAAATATGGCTGATTTAAAGCCATTTGAAAGTAGCGTTGGTGGCCATCTTGGATTTTACAGTATTTTTAATGTTTTGCTTTGTCGGCCATCTTGGATTTTTGATTTGGATTCCGTACATGATAGAGGATTCCCTCAGCTACAACCTCACCAAATTTCGGCTCTCTATGTATAATAATGGCTAAGTTAAAGCCATTTGAAAGTAGCGTTGGTGGCCATCTTGGATTTTACAGTATTTTTAATGTTTTGCTTTGTCTGCCATCTTGGATTTTTGATTTGGATTCCGTACATGATAGAGGATTCCCTTAGCTACAACCTCACCAAATTTCAGCTCTCTATGAATAAAGATGGCTGAGTTAAAGCCATTTGAATGTAGCGTTGGCGGCCATCTTGAATTTTTACAGTTTTTTAATGTTTTACTTTGTCGGCCATCTTGGATTTTTGATTTGGATTCCGTACATGATAGATAATGTCCTCAGCTACTACCTCACCAAATTTCGACTCTCTATGTATAATGATGGCTGAGTTAAAGCCATTTGAAAGTAGCGTTGGCGGCCATCTTGGATTTTTGATTTTGATATAGCATTTGATAGGAAACATTCTCAGCTATCACTACACCAAGTTTCAGCTCAATATCACTAAAATTGACCATTTTATAGTATTTTTACTTTTTTGCATTGTCGGCCATCTTGGATTTTTTTTTTGGATTCTATACATGATAGATAATGTCCTCAGCTACAACCTCACCAAATTTCAGCTCTCTATGTATAAAGATGGTCGAGTTATAACCATTTGAAAGTAGCGTTGGCAGCCATCAGCTGAAATTGGTCAAAAACAGCTGAATATTATCTAAAATAGCAGAAATAAGCTTAAATTAGCAGCAGGAATTAGTAAGAGCTTAATTGGGAATAATCTGAAACATCTTAAACAATCTGAAATCTGAAATAATCTGAAATAAGCAAAAAAAGTTGAAATTATCTGAAAAAAGCTTAAGATATCATAAACAGCTGAATACTATCTAAAATAGCAGAAATAAGCTTAAATTATCTGAAGTAATTAGAAATAGCATAATTGTGAATAATCTGAAATATCTGAAACAATCTGAAATCTGAAAAAATCTGAACTAAGCAGAAATAAGCAAAATAAAGTTGAAATTATCTGAAAAAAGCTAAAGATAGCAAAAACAGCTGAATATTATCTGAAATAGCAGAAATAAGCTTAACTGTGTTAGAAATTAGTAGAGAGAGTGCAGTTTTGCAGAATTAGGATGGAAAAAGTTGAAATGAGTTCAAATAATGTGGAATTTCTTGAAACAAGCCTAAATTAGCATAAAAACAGCTTAATAGTAGCTAAAATAGCAGAAGAAGCTGAAACTAGCAGAAATAAGCACAAAGCAGCATAATCTGAATAATCTAAAATATCTGAAACTATCTGAAATCTGAAAAAATCTGAACTAAGCAGAAATAAGCAAAATAAAGTTGAAATTATCTGAAAAAAGCTTAAGATAGCAAAAACAGCTGAATATTATCTGAAATAGCAGAAAGAAGCTTAAATGTCTTAGAACTTAGTAGAGAGAGTACATTTTTGCAGAATTTGGCTGGAAAAAGTTGAAATGAGTTCAAATAATGTGGAATGTGTTGAAACAAGCCTAAATTAGCATAAAAACAGCTTAATAGTAGCTAAAATAGCAGAAGAAGCTGAAACTAGCAGAAATAAGCACAAAGCAGAAGAATATGAAGTATCTGAAACAATCTGAAATTGAAAAAAATCTGAAATAAGTAGAAATAAGCAAAATAAAGTTGAAAATATATGAATAAAGCTGAAATTGGCCAAAAACAGCTGAACAACAGCTAAAACAAGCAGAAACAATCTTAAATTACCAGAAGGAAGTTGGTAGAGCATGGTTTTGCTGAATTAGGCTGAAAAAAGTTGGATTGATTAAAAAAAATTGTTGAAATAGCTGAAAAAGCTGAAATTATCATAAAACAGCTAAATAGTAGCTAAAATAGCTAAAATATCCCAATCTTTCAAAAATTATCTGAAAGGAGCATAATGATCTGAAATTAGCAGAAATAAGTCAGTAGAAGTACAAAAATGTTGAAGTAAGCTGCATAAAGCTGAAAAGAGTGCAAAGCAGTTGAAAAAACAGCTGAAATTAGCTGAAAGTAGCTGAAATATTTTTAAAAAAATGTACAAGGTAGCTGAAGGAAGCTAAGCTGGTCCAAAATGTGAAAGGAGTAGTGAAATATTCTAAAGAGTTCCAAAGATATCAAGGATGAAAAATTAGCTCCATTCATTTTCAATGGGGAAGAAAATGGCCGAAAAGGCTAAATAATTCAAAAAGCTAAAGTTGCACCAATACCAAAAGTCATAGCCGGAGTGTCCTAAATGAGCTGAACATTTTGATATATGAATTGTTGAAATAGCACAAAAACTGTAGGAGGAGTAGCGTGCCAAAAAACGTACGGAATCAGGATAGTAACTGGAATAATAATAATAATAATAATAAATATAAACACAATCACTATAGTGTGAATGCATAGGCATTCACACAACAATATTGTAATGAGTTCCAAAGATATCAAGGATGTAAAATGAGCTCCATTCATTTTCAATGGGAAAAAAGTGGCCGAAAAAGCTGAATATTTCAAAAAGCTGAAGTTGCATCAATACCAAAAGTCATAGCCGGAGTGTCCTCAATGAGCTGAACATTTTGATATATGAATTGTTGAAATAGCACAAAAACTGTAGGAGGAGTAGCGTGCCGAAAAACGTACGGATGGAAGATAGTAACCGGAATAATAAGTTGAATAAATATAAACACAATCACTATAGTGTGAATGCCTATGTGGCATTCACACAACTAGATTGCATTTCCTGAGAAAATGCATGTGTGAATGCCAAAATGGCCGCTTCACCCAACTTGCATGTTCAATCAAAATGGCCGCTTTACCTAATGTGCTTATTAAATCAAAATGGCTACCTTGTCTACTTTAATTGTAGAACCAAAATGGCAACAATACATGCATTGACTTACTTTGCAAGGCAAGTAACTGCCTTGTATATTGAACCAAAATGGCGGCCTCACCTAATTTGCATGTTCAATCAAAATGGCTGCTTCACCTAATGTATGTTAGAGATGGTCCATAGCTACAACCTCACCAAATTTCAGCTCTCTATGAATAAAGATGGCTGAGTTAAAGCCATTTGAAAGTAACATTGGCAGCCATCAGCTGAAATTGGTCAAAAACAGCTGAACAACAGCTAAAACAAGCAGAAAATATCTTAAATTACCAGAAGGAAGTTGGTAGAACATGGTTTTGCTGAATTAGGCTGAAAAAAGTTGGATTGATTAAAAAAAATTGTTGAAATAGCTGAAAAAGCTGAAATTTGCATAAACAGCTAAATAGTAGCTAAAATAGCAAAAATATCTTAATCTTTCAAAAATTTGCTGAAAGGAGCATAATGATCATAAGTCAGTATAAGTACAACAATGTTGAAGTAAGCTGCATTAAGCTGAAAAGATCGCAAAGTCGTTGTAGAAACAGTTGAAATTAGCTGAAAGTAGCCGAAATATTTTTAAAAAATGTACAAGGTAGCTGAAGGAAGTTGAGTTGGTCCAAAATGTGAAAGGAGTAGTGAAATATTGTAATGAGTTCCAAAGATATCAAGGATGTAAAATGAGCTCATTGAGTTCATTTGAGCTCCATTCATTTTCAATGGGAAAAAAATGGCCGAAAAGGCTGAATATTTCAAAAAGCTAAAGTTGCACCAATACCAAAAGTCATAGCCATCATGTCCTGAATGAGCTGAACATTTTGATATATGAATTGTTGAAATAGCACAAAAACTGTAGGAGGAGTAGCGTGCCAAAAAACGTACGGAATCAGGATAGTAACAGATGTAATTGTAACACTAGATTGCATTTCCTGAGAAAATGCATGTGTGAATGCCAAAATGGCCGCTTCACCCAACTTGCATGTTCAATCAAAATGGCCGCTTTACCTAATGTGCTTATTAAATCAAAATGGCTAACTTGTCTACTTAAATTGTAGAACCAAAATGGTAACAATACATGCATTGACTTACTTCGCAAGGCAATTAACTGCCTTGTATATTGAACCAAAATGGCCACTTCACCTAATTTGCATATTCAATCAAAATGGCCGTTTCACCTAATGCATGATAAAGAATGTCCATAGCTACAACCTCACCAAATTTCGGCTCTCTATGAATAAATATGGCTGATTTAAAGCCATTTGAAAGTAGCGTTGGTGGCCATCTTGGATTTTACAGTATTTTTAATGTTTTGCTTTGTCGGCCATCTTGGATTTTTGATTTGGATTCCGTACATGATAGAGGATTCCCTCAGCTACAACCTCACCAAATTTCGGCTCTCTATGTATAATGATGGCTGAGTTAAAGCCATTTGAAAGTAGCGTTGGTGGCCATCTTGGATTTTACAGTATTTTTAATGTTTTGCTTTGTCGGCCATCTTGGATTTTTGATTTGGATTCCGTACATGATAGAGGATTCCCTCAGCTACAACCTCACCAAATTTCAGCTCTCTATGAATAAAGATGGCTGAGTTAAAGCCATTTGAATGTAGCGTTGGCGGCCATCTTGGATTTTTACAGTTTTTTAATGTTTTACTTTGTCGGCCATCTTGGATTTTTGATTTGGATTCCGTACATGATAGATAATGCCCTCAGCTACAACCTCACCAAATTTCGGCTCTCTATGTATAATGATGGCCGAGTTAAAGCCATTTGAAAGTAGCGTTGGCGGCCATCTTGGATTTTTGATTTTTATATAGCATTTGATAGGAAACATTCTCAGCTATCACTACACCAAGTTTCAGCTCAATATCACTAAAATTGACCATTTTATAGTATTTTTACTTTTTTGCATTGTCGGCCATCTTGGATTTTTTTTTGGATTCTATACATGATAGATAATGTCCTCAGCTACAACCTCACCAAATTTCAGCTCTCTATGTATAAAGATGGTCGAGTTATAACCATTTGAAAGTAGCGTTGGCAGCCATCAGCTGAAATTGGTCAAAAACAGCTGAATATTATCTAAAATAGCAGAAATAAGCTTAAATTAGCAGCAGGATTTAGTAAGAGCTTAATTGGGAATAATCTGAAACATCTTAAACAATCTGAAATCTGAAATAATCTGAAATAAGCAAAAAAAGTGGAAATTATCTGAAAAAAGCTTAAGATAGCAAAAACAGCTGAATATTATCTAAAATAGCAGAAATAAGCTTAAATTATCTGAAGTAATTAGAAATAGCATAATTGTGAATAATCTAAAATATCTGAAACAATCTGAAATCTGAAAAAATCTGAACTAAGCAGAAATAAACAAAATAAAGTTGAAATTATCTGAAAAAAGCTTAAGATAGCAAAAACAGCTGAATATTATCTGAAATACCAGAAAGAAGCTTAAATGTCTTAGAAATTAGTAGCGAGAGTACAGTTTTGCAGAATTAGGCTGAAAAATGTTGAAATGAGTTCAAATAATGTGGAATTTGTTGAAACAAGCCTAAATTAGCATAAAAACAGCTTAATAGTAGCTAAAATAGCAGAAGAAGCTGAAACTAGCAGAAATAAGCACAAAGCATCATAATCTGAATAATCTAAAATATCTGAAACAATCTGAAATCTGAAAAAATCTGAACTAAGCAGAAATAAGCAAAATAAAGTTGAAATTATCTGAAAAAAGCTTAAGATAGCAAAAACAGCTGAATATTATCTGAAATAGCAGAAAGAAGCTTAAATGTCTTAGAAATTAGTAGAGAGAGTACATTTATGCAGAATTAGGCTGGAAAAAGTTGAAATGAGTTCAAAAAATGTGGAATTTGTTAAAACAAGTCTAAATTAGCATAAAAACAGCTTAATAGTAGCTAAAATAGCAGAAGAAGCTGAAAATAGCAGAAATAAGCACAAAGCAGCATAACATGAAGTATGTGAAACAATCTGAAATTGAAAAAAATCTGAAATAAGTAGAAATAAGCTAAATAAAGTTGAAAATATCTGAATAAAGCTGAAATTGGCCAAAAACAGCTGAATATTATCTAAAATAGCAGAAATAAGCTTAAATTAGCAGCAGGATTTAGTACGAGCTTAATTGGGAATAATCTGAAACATCTTAAACAATCTGAAATCTGAAATAATCTGAAATAAGCAAAAAAAAGTGGAAACTATCTGAAAAAAGCTAAAGATAGCATAAACAGCTGAATATTATCTAAAATAGCAGAAATAAGCTTAAATTATCTGAAGTAATTAGAAATAGCATAATTGTGAATAATCTGAAATATCTGAAACAATCTGAAATCTGAAAAAATCTGAACTAAGCAGAAATAAGCAAAATAAAGTTGAAATTATCTGAAAAAAGCTTAAGATAGCAAAAACAGCTGAATATTATCTGAAATAGCAGAAAGAAGCTTAAAAGTCTTAGAAATTAGTAGAGAGAGTACAGTTTTGCAGAATTATGCTGGAAAAAGTTGAAATGAGTTCAAATAATGTAAAATTTGTTGAAACAAGCCTAAATTAGCATTAAAACAGCTTAATAGTAGCTAAAATATCAGAAGAAGCTGAAACTAGCAGAAATAAGCATAAAGCAGCATCATCTGAATAATGTAAAATATCTGAAACAATCTGAAATCTGAAAACATCTGAACTAAGCAAAAATAAGCAAAATAAAGTTGAAATTATCTGAAAAAAGCTTAAGATAGCAAAAACAGCTGAATATTATCTGAAATAGCAGAAAGAAGCTTAAATGTCTTAGAAATTAGTAGAGAGAGTAAATTTTTGTAGAATTAGGCTGGAAAAAGTTGAAATGAGTTCAAATAATGTAAAATGTGTTGAAACAAGCCTAAATTAGCATAAAAACAGCTTAATAGTAGCTAAAATAGCAGAAGAAGCTGAAACTAGCAGAAATAAGCACAAAGCAGCATAATATGAAGTATCTGAAACAATCTGAAATTGAAAAAAATCTGAAATAAGTAGAAATAAGCAAAATAAAGTTGAAAATATCTGAATAAAGCTGAAATTGGCCAAAAACAGCTGAACAACAGCTAAAACAAGCAGAAACAATCTTAAATTACCAGAAGGAAGTTGGTAGAGCATGGTTTTGCTGAATTAGGCTGAAAAAAGTTGGATTGATTAAAAAAAATTGTTGAAATAGCTGAAAAAGCTGAAATTTGCATAAAACAGCTAAATAGTAGCTAAAATAAGCAGAAATAATCTGAAATTACCAGAAGGAAGTTGGTAGAGCATGGTTTTGCTGAATTAGGCTGAAAAAAGTTGGATTGATTTAAAAAAATTGTTGAAATAGCTGAAAAAGCTGAAATTTGCATAAAACAGCTAAATAGTAGCTAAAGTAGCAAAAATATGTTAATCTTTGAAAAATTTGCTGAAAGGAGCATAATGATCTGAAATTAGCAGAAATAAGTCAGTAGATGTACAAAAATGTTGAAGTAAGCTGCATTAGGCTGAAAAGAGTGCAACACAGTTCAAGAAACAGCTGAAATCAGCTGAAAGTAGCTGAAATATTTTTTTTAAATGTACAAGGTAGCTGAAGGAAGCCGAGCTGGTCCAAAATGTGAAAAAAGTAGTGAAATATTGTAATGAGTTCCAAAGATATCAAGGATGTAAAATGAGCTCCATTCATTTTCAATGGGAAAAAAGTGGCCGAAAAAGCTGAATATTTCAAAAAGCTGAAGTTGCATCAATACCAAAAGTCATAGCCGGAGTGTCCTCAATGAGCTGAACATTTTGATATATGAATTGTTGAAATAGCACAAAAACTGTAGGAGGAGTAGCGTGCCGAAAAACGTACGGATGGAAGATAGTAACCGGAATAATAAGTTGAATAAATATAAACACAATCACTATAGTGTGAATGCCTATGTGGCATTCACACAATAAATATAAACACAATCACTATAGTGTGAATGCCTATGTGGCATTCACACAACTAGATTGCATTTCCTGAGAAAATGCATGTGTGAATGCCAAAATGGCCGCTTCACACAACTTGCATGTTCGATCAAAATGGCCGCTTTACCTAATGTGCTTATTAAATCAAAATGGTTACATTGCCTACTTAAATTGTAGAACCAAAATGGTAACAATACATGCATTGACTTACTTTGCAAGGCAATTAACTACCTTGTATATTGAACCAAAATGGCCACTTCACCTAATTTGCATATTCAATCAAAATGGCCGCTTCACCTAATGCATGATAAAGAATGTCCATAGCTACAACCTCACCAAATTTCGGCTCTCTATGAATAAATATGGCTGATTTAAAGCCATTTGAAAGTAG